>PVLA01002901.1:0-150586 GCA_004027455.1 Hydrochoerus hydrochaeris | reverse complement strand
CGTGAGAGATTACAAACCAGTCAGGCAAGAGAGTAAATAGATATGAATTCTAATGTGAAAAAATCTGGTCTTTAAGAAGCTCCAGTTTCAACAGAGAATGTGCACAGTGTCAAAGATCATGTTTTATGTCTTCCTCTTTCTCCAACAGTCAAACTATCCAGTTTAATAAGCATCTATGGCTTCAATGCAATCTTTTAAGACATTAAGTATATTACTGGCACTACACAAATTATAGTACAGGAGACACCCATATGTCTATCTTGAAGTTTTAAGGGAAATATCATTGATATTTCATGTTTGTTAAAATGTTTGTTTTAGAATGTTGTACAAGCTAAAAAATGTACAGTAGTCTATACTTTTTGGAAATCATTTTACATCAGGAAGCTAGAATGAATTTTTTTTAAAAAAATATTCTTTATGGTATAGGTTGCTTTTTAATGCCAAACAAAACTGTTGTTCTTGTGTGCAGGATAAGATTTGCAACTTGGAAGACCAGTGTTATGTTAGTTGGCTTTCTGTTACTGTGACAAAAATACCTAAGAAAATCAATTTACCGAGGAGAGGAATATTTTGCCTCCAGCTTGGCTGGCTCCATTGTGTCTGAGCCTGTAGTGTAGCAGAGCCTTATGACAAGAGATACACGGAGGAAGAAATCTGTTCTCTCACATCAGGCAGGACACAGAATGAGAGAGAAGGGCAGGGGAGACAGAGGTGGAGAGGTTGTGGACAAAATACAGCCTCCAGGGTCACAGCGTTCGTGACCCCTCAACCCATCTCATAGCCCATCAGCCATGAATTCATCAATGGATTAACGAATGAACCAATTTCTTTTTCCTTCCATTTTTGTTTGTACTAGTCCATGTTCACAGTATATAATGATTACAATTCCTCATGAGGAGTTGGTGCATGGACAGAACACATCCCAATTCTTTTTTCCATCCCCTAACCCTTCTCTTCTTCCCCCTCCTTTTATCTCTTGGTCTCTCTCTCTTTTGCAAAAGAGCTATCTCTCTACTTCCTGTTACCTATCTTTTAGTTTGTTTTTTATTGCCCGGTGTGGTGGCTCACGCCTGTAATCCCAGCACTTGGGAGGCTGGGGCAGGAGGATTGTTGCGAGTTCAAGACCAGCCTGGGCTACAAAGTGAGCTCAAGGCCAGCCTGAACTGCATAGCAAGACCCTGTCTCAAAAAGACAAAAAGAAAAAAAAAAGTTTTTCTTTATTTATATTTTGGGCTTCTCATCTAAGAGAAACTGTGTGATATTTAAACTTGTGTTTCTGATTTATTTCCCCTACTATTATAGTATCAAGATGTATCCATTTTTCTACAAATGACTCATTTATCCTTCTTTATATCAGAATAGTATTCCATCATGTCTAAATACCACATTTTCTTTATCCATTCATTTGTCATGGACATGCAGGTCACTGCCAAGATTTAGCTATTGGGAACAGGGTTGCTATAAACATGGGTGTGCCTGCATCAATTGTAATATGAGGTCTTTAACTCTTTTGGAGTGATACCTAGGAGGGCAGTAGCTGAGTCAAAGGAAATCTCTACTTTTAGATTTTTGAGGAATCTCCATAATAATTTTCATGAAGGTTGTACTATATGGAAGGGTTCCTTTTCCACCACAGCTTTGCCAAAAGTCATGAAATTCTTTTTCTAAAGAGTGGTTGCTATAATCTGAATGTTTGCACCCCCCTCAAAATACATATATTGAAACCTAATTGCCCATAGGATGGTAGTAGAAGATAAGGACTTTGGAGGTGACTGGAACATAAAGTGGAGTCCTTCTTCGTGGGACTAATGCTCTCATAAAGAGATCCCAGAGCCTGGTGTGGGCACACCCCTGTAACCCCAGCCCTCAGGAGGCTCAGGTAGGAGGATCACTGCAAGTTCGAGGCCAATCATGGCTACACAGTGAGTTCAAGACCAGCCTGAACTGTATAGCAAGACCCATCTCAGCAAAACAAAAATGAAATGATAAATAAATAATAAAATGAAGAGATCGCAGAGAGCCACCTTATATTTTCCCACCATGAAAGTGTACAGCAAGAGGACAGTCCTCGCCAGACACACAGTCTTCTCGGCTTTGATCGTGAATTTTCTTAACTTTCAGAACTGTCAAAAATAAATTTCTGGGGGCTGGGGGTTTGGCTCAGTGGCACAAGTGCCTGCCTGTCAAGTGGGAGGTTGTAAGTTCGATCCCTCATACCAAAAACCAAAATAACAACAACAAAAATAAATTTCTGTTGTTACTAAGCTACCCAATTTATGGTATTATGTTACAACAGCCTGAAGAAATGAAGACAGTTGTTACAGTTTGGATTGGAAATGACTCCCCTAGGCCAGCTGGTGTGGAGTGCTCTGTCGGGGCACAATGATAATGTAAGGACACATTTATAAAATAGCAAACTTATAGATGCTTCATGATCAATTAAAAGTCTCTGACCATTTCTGCTCTGCTGTTTCTGCTGAATTCGGTTAACCTTGACTGTCTGAAGCCGAGCTGCAGGCCTCTGGTGAGCACTGAGTCAGAGGAATTGTCTACACCTGATGGCTCCGTGGGCTGGTTCAAAGTTCCCTCCCCAGGATGTTCCTGTATTATGATGATACCTCTAATTATGCTCAGGCTGAAAGGGCCCCTACCCTTGTTCCCAGAGTGTTTCTGTATCATGATAAACAATTCCTTTGTTTCAACAAATTTGTTCAAAACTAGCCTGCCTATAAGTGTATGACTCAGTGCATATAACCAGTTATGTAACATTTTGTCACTTGCTTTGTACTTCCCACTTCTAAATTCTATGTAAACTAAGCTCTTTCGTTAATTCAATGCAGTTGCCTTTGAGGAATTATCCCACAATAGTCCACAGGTGTGAAGATCCAGCAGTTGGTTGGTGTAAAGAATAAATGCTCTCTTTTTATTTCCTCGATGCAGTGTTCCTTTCGGTTTGATACGGCTTGGGAATTTTCCCTGCAACAATCCTATCACAGTGGCATTAACCTCATTACTCTCTTACTGAGGAAACAGAAATATTAATATTTTGTCCAAAACTACATAGATTTTAGGACTGATTGAGGCAAGGACTGGAGTCCAGGTCTGCTGAGGACCATTCTAATAAACTGTTAGGAAAAATCACTTCATAATTAAATTGTAATGAGGCCTTGTCCAAGGTCTAGTGCCCTGCCGTGTGGGCTGGCTGTCTAGTGTATGTGGGAATATAAATGTCCGTGTGCGTGGAGTCACAGTTGAGGTCTCAATGTGATGCTGTGATGCCCCAGGGCTAGTTTCCTTGAAAGCCCAGTAGTAATAAAAATAGACTTTCACCCTGGGAAAGATGAACTCTTGAAACACCTTGATAACCTGCTGTCTTTCCCTCGTCCTCACCCACATAAAGACCGTCACTAGCATCAAGTCACCTTGGCCCTCTGGGTCATCCAGCAATCCCTGTATTATTGTATATACCCAACAAATAGTGGCTGGCTGGGAGTGTTTTTCCCATTGACCTCCCGGCTCCACTTCATGTATTACTAAATTTGTCTCCATTTCTTCTTTCATCCATTCACTGTGCCCCTCTTACAAGCAGTTGGGGATCCTGGCTAAGTCCCTTATACAGGTCTATCCATTTTCAAGGTCTTTGATTTTTTTTTTTTTTTTTATCGGTACCGGGGATCAAACTCACAACTGCCTGCTTGCAAGGCAGGCGCTTATGCCGCTGAGCTAAATCCCCAGCCCCGATTTTTTTTTCTACTACATTTCTCACTGGACAATTAGCTATCTCTTCAATAAAGATCACCTCTGCCTCACTTTGTCATGCTCCTGGTGAGATCATGAGCGCACTTTGTTAAATGACTCTGTTCCACATCTCTCAGGACCAAAAAGCCATTCCAGTAATACTCGAGTATTTCTTAGAACTTTACATGCTCATGTGGCTCTGGGTTTCATTTAGAGAAATGAAACAAAGGTCTCAGTGATAGCTCAATATGTGCTTACATCCGTCTTATCATTATGTACTTACAATTAATTAAATGAATTACTACTGTTCTGAAAATGCTTTTGGACAAGATTCTGAAATTTTGCTGATATCAGGTAGGGAGTGCGCTTCCAAAAAGTGACTCACCAACTAGATGTTACCACTACTCGTCTCTCCTTCTGGAATTAGATTCCAGGTTCTCATCTGGAACAAAGAATTGGACAAAACAAGCAAAAAGCAGAGGCAAAGTTTATTCAGAAAAGCAGGAGAGAAACTGGCTCTTTAGAGCGAGCTTGTGCAGAATAAAGAGAAAAAGATGAGAACAGAGACCAAAGTACAGGCTGCACCTGGGAAACACAGTGGGCTATGGTGGATAGCAAAGCTTTCATGGTGTCTAAATCTGGAGGAAAACTGCGAGACCTTCTACATACAGGTCCCAAGAGGCAGTGCTGGGACCCCACATCTCAGGCAGACGTCTGTGGCCTAGGACGTCCTATTGAAAAACCTCCTCAAACGATTGCATGAAGTTCACATGCAGGGCTTCAGTTCTCGTGAGAAGTCCAGATTTGGGGCCTGTGTCTTGGATCTTGTAGTTAACAGGTCAGGGCTACCTTACTTCCCCAGCAGGATTTTGCCCCACTTTCCTGTCTTTGTGCCTCGGATACTTGATAGTGGCTACGCTTGGAATCCTCCGATTTCTTTGTTAGATTGTTGCTCAACTTTTCTGGATAACTCACAATTCTTTCTTTGAACTACCTTTTCTTCTTCAGAGTGGGATAAGTATGACTAAAGCTTTAAAGTGCTTACCTGCAAGGCTAGTAATTAATAGGGGTATCAAGTGGGCATGGTGGTGCACGCCTGTAATCCCAGCAAGAGGCAGGCTGAGGCAGGAGGATCATCACGGAGTTTGAGGCCAGCTGGGCTAGATAGTGAGTTAAAGGCAGCCCAAACTACATAGTGAGACTCCTATCTTAAAAAAAGTAAATAAATACAGTATAAATAAATGGATACCAACAAATAAGTGGGTAGAACAGTCATCTTTTTATTGTTGTCACCAAGGAGCAAAGGGATTCAGTGTTTTCAGAATTTTCCAGGTGAGGCAATGGAGATCAGGAGGAGACTCAGCAAGAAGACAAAACACGCCCTTGGGTGAGCCAGTGGGTACAAGGGCAGGGAAAGCAGAAGAGCACCCCCTCCACCCAACCTGTACACGGCGGCTGACTCAGAGGGCTCTGGCTGAGATGGCAGCAGCTGAGGTGAAAGGCGCAGCTCGAAGCTTGTGCTGTGTGGTTGGCTCTGCAGGCTGGCGCTGGTGGGCTGGGCATCCATTTGGAGGGTGGTCCTGTGCCTCGTGGCAAGGTGCGGGATTTCCCCGTCTTGGACTTGAAATCCAATGTTTTGTTCCGTTTTACTGTTCTGTTTTATTCCTGTATCTGGTAACCTGAGTGACTATGTTGAAGATAACAATATGCAGTCAAACAACCATTATTGAATCCCTATCATCCTGTTCTGAAAACCTGTATCACTTTTGTTGTTGTCGTTTTCATTTTGCTTTTGTTTTTTGGTCTGTTTGCATCTTGATTTTTGTTTTTTTTTCTCTTTAAAATAAAAAAAATGTACAATAGATACTGTGAATTGGAAATAAACTAACTGTTCAAAAGAAAAGAAACTGTGATGGGGAAAGGAAGAATGGGTAAAAGGACAAAATATATGTATATACAAGGTAGTTAAGGGAGCTATACAGCTGCTTCTGTTTGTTCCTTGAAAATAATGTTTTGTGCTAATATTTAGACAGGATACCATGGTAATGTCCTCTTCTCTGAATAACGACAAGACACCAATACGCAGTGTGTCAAGTGCTGTAACTGTCCTACTACGCTGTTTTGAAACTTGTTTTGTCTGTTTTCCTCTTTAAAATTAAAAAAGAATTTCCTGGTGAAATGTTTGCATATGAGAAATAAAATCAAAGTAAGTTTAGGACTGTGTCAGGATTTTGTAAAATACTCCAGTGGGGTTCCACGTACACCCGTGATCTGAAATGGTGGTAACTCCTAGATACGGAGTGACACTTGTAACAGTTCAAGTACTATGAACCTAACTGTCCAAACTTGCCTTTCTTTTTATTGTATGGGCTTAGTTTGTGGGAGAAGAAAACTATATTTTAAAACAGCATTTTCCAAATCTGATTAACAGAATCTCGGAGGGCAGAATTAAATTTATTCTCTCATGTACTCTCCATGGTGGGAATGAGCCACAGCCCGAGTGTGTTGATTTTTGTGACCCACTGGTTTGAGGATGTCTTTGGTAAAAGGATGAGGTTACCTTTTTACTCTTAGGCATGATTTAAGCAAATCTCATCAATTTTCAGCATCTAGATCAAAGGATTAAAGGGGATTAGAAAGATTAGAAGAGTTTCAAAGACTGATCTAAAGTATCCCTCCAGCAATAGCAGTCTGAGATCCAGGTTCCCAGAGAAAGGAGAGGGATTTCTCGGAGGTGAGGTGCAGCTATCCTGGGGGGATCAGTCTGAATTTCACAGTACTGACAAGTGTCAGTGCAGCCAGCCATCTGGACTTGCAAAGCATGTTTTCAGACCCCGGTCTGTGTGAGACCAGTAGAGAAGGGGTATCAGGAAGAAACACACTGAAATGTCAAGTTTATTTTTAAAAGGACCAGCCAGAGGATGGTTTGTGTAACACTTCATTCCCTTTTCTCCACGGAACCAGTTAGTTACCTGCCTCTAACAGGAGTAGAGAAGGTATTATTTTCCTTTAACATTAATTCAGAGAGACAAGGCAGATCTGAGTTCTTGGCTTGTGTAGCACCTTGTTCCTTTTTAATGTTCTCAAGCATTTTCATAAGAAAACCAAGATTTACCCTGCCAATCAGATTCTGGCTTCTTGTACATCTGCAGAGGTTATTAGCCATGTTAAGGGTAATGTGGAAACATCTACCTATACTAAGCCCCTGCAATGTGCTTATTTTCATTTTAATTCTGAAATTCTGTATAGATGAAGGTATTCAGATATTCAAGATTAATTTTTTCCAGAGCCACGTAATTTTTTAGTGCAAACTTTGAAAGCTGGTATCTGAACATCTACATGAGTGCTTTTGCTAGAATGGAAAATCTACTCCGTACTTAGAAGTTAAAAATTTATCAGGCCTGCTGTCCCTGGAAGGAGACTTCCAATAATGATGCACGTCTAATACCCAGCACTGATTCTAACACCTGTTCTTGTAAAGCTCAGAAACAATTTTACTTTCTCAGTTCTAGTTAACATGGCCAATTTGGCAATTCAAAAGATTACTCTTGTTCACGGTAGCAGACAGTGGAAACCATGTGTGGCTTATCCTGCCTTCCACACAACTCAGCGGGGGCGGAGGCAGAAATGCTCAAACACAAGGCTCTGCTTGTTCCTCTCCAATTCTTCCTCGGGACCCCAAGTCTCCCTCAGACTCCCCGAAGCAGAGCCTCCCACGGCGCCCCTGGTGAACCACAGGCCTGCTGCTGCCTTTGGCATCACACATCCAGCTCTTAGGATGCAGCTACCGGATTCCCAGCTTTACAGATACATGTGCGCTGCACAAAATTAACTTTAAAGTTGAAAATTACCTACAGAGCATTTGTGACATGTGTGGCCTGGAGAAAGCAGGGGACTTTCTAAACCACTTATGTTCTTAGGGTGACTTTTGTGGTTTTATAACAGCCATGTATACATATCTGATCATCTCGAAACAGGGCACATATTACCAACTCTTTGAATAATTTATTATTCAAACTATTTCTAGGTATTGTTTAAACACATTTTATTTTTGTCTGGTTTTTGAGGCAGGATCTGTATGTAAAGGGGTGACCATGAACTCAAGGTGATCCCCTCTACCTAGGCCTCCTCAGTGCTTGGATCACAAGGTGTGTGCCAGTTTTTTAAATAATTTATGTGTTGTTAAACTGAAATCAGACCTTGCTTAAATTCTCTAAATTGTTCTTGGTTTTGGACTCATATTAAAATCAATCTATTTTTAAAAAAGCTTTTAACAAAAATGTGAGTTCAGAATTAGTCATCCTGTAGACAGATCCCAGGAATCAAAAGTAATTTTATTTTCTTTTGACTTTATACCTTGTTTACTCAGATAATCTTTAGTAATTTTTAGTAGTATTAGTGTAATCCTTTCAGTGTTGAATTTTAAGTGGCTGCATCTACTTTACAGTGGACACCACTGTTACAAGTGGGATATTTGCTAATTACCATGGGTTGCAAATCCCAAGTAACGTTAACCCCTCCATCCCTTGGTTTTGGAGACAGGGTCTCCCTATGCAGTTCAGGATAGCCTTGAACCATGTAGCCCAGATTGGTCTCAAAATTGGGGTGATCCCCAACTCAGCCTGCTGAGTGCTGGGATCACAGTTGTGTGCCACCACTCCCAGCTCTTAATCCATTTTAAAAGCCTCACTTTCATTAATGACTCAAACATTTGTCACCTGAACGCTAAAAACCCACGCTAAATATGAGTGCATTGTATTTTGATGTCTGTGGATCGAATTTACTTTGAACAAGCAAGCTTTATCTAGTAAACCTCTGAAGGGGGAAAACGAGACAAAAATTAAGACATATTATGTAAAAGTACTAAGCCCTCAGGAGCAATAATTAACGTATTACAAACATGTATAAATACAGTGTCATAGTAAACCCTCTGAAGTCTCCTGTATCTCTCATGATGTAATCTAGCCAGTGATAAAACTGGTTATGCTGCCCCCCCACAGGCAAAACAATCTGACAACCCAGCCAAATAATCTAAATCTAGCTAAAACTAAAGTTTGCTTGAACATAGCTCATTTCAGCAAAGCTTAAATTCAGAAAATGGCTATTCTTAAAAGTATTACAGGTTACTGTGGAAGGATTTTTGTAATAGTAAAAACGCAAAAACTCAAGCTTTTAGGCCTATTAATCTGATTTTGAATCGGTATGATTAACTGCAAGGACTTGAATGTAACCAGTATTACTGCAGACATACACTAATAAAAATGAAAGTCAAATATTTTTAGTATGTAGCTGTTTAACACTTTTACTACACACAGGATAGCTCCAAAAGAGGCTCCTCACGAAACATTGGGAACTGTTTCTCCAAGGTTGGATATGGGGAAAAAAAAAAAAAAAAAAGAGAAAAGCTTTGGGTTCTACAAAAGTATAACTGTAGTAGCATACAACAGAAAAAATCCTAGCTGGGTGTGGTGGCACATGCCTGTAATCCCAGGACTGGGGAGGCTGACGCAGGATTGCTCTGAGTCTGAGGCCAGCCTGAACTCCAGGAAGATTTGGTCTCAAAAACGAAGACCTAAATCATTATTTATGCGGTACTGCAATTTGCATGCCTGAACATATTCTTAGTGACGTGGGAATATAACAAGGTCAAGTTATGTGGCCAGGACAAGGTAATTTCCAAAAATGTTTGAAAAATTTACCAAGACATGAATGTTTAAGTAGAACTCATGCAGGTTACATTTCCTGGTTAATGTGAACACTTAAAAGGGTAAGTTCTTAAATGCTACTTATTTTGTTAACAATTCCTATACTCCACTGAAATTTGATAATGTTACAAAGATTTTCTTTTAACTTCTGATTTGACTGACAATTCATTTCTGAACAGGTTTAATTATTATTTCAGAGATGTAATGAGGTTTGGTGGGGACAGGACATCATAAGGAAAAATATTACTTCTACTCAACTGCCACAGTTTCCTTCAATTTGCTGTTAGTGAGTCAAGTGTCTTCTCATGTGCAGTACTCTTAGTCAGCAAAGCTGGCTCCCAGGCTAAAAGGGCTGTATAGCGCTGTGAACAGAATTTAATCATGGTACAGAGTGAAAATAACTTTCACTTGTGGTACTGGAATAAGACGCACCGAGAGAAAACACAGACAGTGCTCTTTGCTGTAAACTGGAATTTGGCATGTGTGGAAACGGCTGTATTAAGATGGTTTTCTATATAGCTGCACGTTTCTTTTAAAAAGTAGACTATTAAACATGCAAAATGGCTTTGAGAACTTTCCAATTTCTCTTCCTCAAAAGCCTGCTGCCTAATGCATATATACTATTTTAGGTCACTTAAGGGTACAGTTTTTGCTAATCAAGAACCATTATCATTCTCCCCAAAATTACAATACTAGGGACAAACACTGTAAGAATTTTGTATATTCAAGTAAAGATCAGTATCAAATTAAAGCTTTTGTACAAATTCAAACGTGTGTGAAGACCACACAGCCCTTCTAACCTATGCCTTTTACCTAAAATGTGTGTACAAAACAGTGGGTATTAAGACAGCTATGCTTAATATTAACTCACCCTGGAAGCATGTGAGTGCATTACCTACCAAAATCACAGCAGCAGTATTCTTACTATCTTGCTATCACTAAGCAGACATTTGCCCAATTTTAAACACCTGTGAGGAACTTCATTTAATGCAAACATCTACAAAGATTGACCAGTGAAAAGGATTCCCATCACTTATGGCTTAGAAGTTAGAAATTTGAACCTTTTCACTATAGAACTTGAAGTAATCAATCTCCTTCAACTGTTTCTTTTCTAGCGCTAGAAATCATTAATTTAGGGCATTAAAATTAGCAAGAGCTAGGAGTGATGGCACACACCTGTAATCTCAGCATTCAGGAAGCTGAAACAGGAGGATCACAAGTTCGAGGCCAACATGAGCTACACTGTGAAGGTCAGGAAAGAGCAGCGTCAAGCCGAGACTCTGTCTCAAGAAAACAAATAAACGAAAACCCAATAGCAAGTGCTACACACCAGTTTCAAGTGCTGTGTTCACACTCCTGAAGAGTCAACATTTTCATTTATTTAACCAACAACCTGCCAACCTAAAATAACTTGCCTAAGATACCTTGGTTCTAACGTTCATGATCCCAACTACTAACTACACTGTTCAAAACAAAACACACCTTTCCTCTGCTAACACCTGTTCTATGGAAACACCATCCTCTGTCAAAGTGAAGAACCTAGTTTTAGAGAGTGGGCACATTGTAAGATCAGACTTGAAAAACTAATCGTGGGTTGTCCCAGCCACTTTCCAGGTGGAAGTGGTGCCCAGATTGGTATCCGAGAGAAAACAGTTTTAAAATGCTTAAAACCTCAGCGGCATTACAAAGTGGAAGCCTTGAGTCAGAACTGAGGAAACACGCAGTGCGAAAGTCTGCTCAGAGGCCTCACGTGATTCTGCTCTCCACCTCTCACATTTCCTACCGATCAACCCCCTTCAGCATCTAATAACAACATTTGGAAACATTTACTGCCTTGTCTAGCTACTATTCAGAGCCCCTTGGTAAACCCACTTTCAGGTTGTTCTTTTAAGTCTTAGCACTGATTTCAAAGCCTGTTGGCTAGACCTAAGTTTACCAAATTTTCATTGGGTCTCATCTTAAAATTGGGAAACTAAACTCCCTCTCAGTATACTAAGATTTCCACGCCCCTGTGATTACCCTTGACACTGTGGGCACTATCTACATTTCAGCACATGGACTTCAACCCTCATCATCTCACAGGAAGCAAAGCAGCAGCACAGAGAGAACGGACAGATACAAAACAAGTGAACTGGGTAAGTACTGCTCCCCACACTTCGTCCCTGAGAAACAGTGGCTCTGCTCTTGGCTTCAGCTGCCATCGGGCAAAGTCAGCATGTGAAATCCGCCACTACCTGGCACAACAGACACCCACAAGGATGAGCCCATGGGCCCGGCCCGTCTCCACATTAAAGCCAAAGCCTAAAAACTTCCTGTAAACAGTCATGCCTACTTTGTAGTAACAGATTAAATCACAATGTGGAAAAATGTAATGTTAGGTTTCATACTTTTCTCAAGTTTTGACAATTTGATCTTAATGATGCCTTTTTAGTTCTTCAAAAATAAATTGCCTTTTATGTACCAGACTTGAAAACATCTCAAACTCATGGTGTTCACTTGACAAGAGTTCAAGAACTCCAGTGGAAAATAAAACTTACACTATAGCCATGCAGTTTACAAATACAACTAGAAAGTGGAGCATGAAATATTTTCTATTTTTCCCCTGTACAATTCTACCTAAGGCTTAAAAACCCAATGAACAAATGGAAGTTTCCCTCTGTACATGGCTTTTATTATTTACATAATACAATATAGCATCAATGCTGAATAGCATGATTATGTGCAATACATAAATATGAACTATCTGTACACAACTGCAAATCTAACTTGAACTAAGGTACATAAAACTGAAAGCAAAATTGAATGTTTTAATAAAAATAAAAACTAGGACCAAACACTGCAATAAATCAGAAGTAGTGCCTCGTGTACATACTTAACTATTTACAGATGAAAACAGGCATTACCACAACACTAATCTAACTATGCTCATTTATATATAAAAAACACAAGTTTCATACATCACAAGAAACCTTCCATTATAACACAGAAGTGATATTACCAGACAAGCATCAGTGAAGTATACTGCCTTTTCTAGTTGTTATTGTACAATGCTGTAGATAATGCAGCCCATGCAATACACCCAAGAACACTAGAGTCCTACACCCAAGTACAATTAATATGATAAAGCAGCCCTCTGCAAGTGGCGCTGGATACCATTAAGAAGTCTACTGCAGCCATGTTGGTTATGATTTTCCATGCAGAAGGGTACAGTTACATTAACTGAAGTCTTTAAAAAGCTTTAAACATTCTTTCTTGAACCAAAACATTCAACAAAAGATACACATGAAAAATTAACTGTTTAGATACCTTTGCAACTTAAAAATTCAGATGCATGTTATTCAAGAGCTGCTGTATATGAAAACCAAACGTAGTTTTAAATTTCTTCTTGTAAAGTGATTAATCCTAGTGCAGTTCTGTGCTATACATTTTTAGTAATGAGAATAATGCAGAAATCTTCTGGTGCAGGCCAGCATAAGCTTCAAAGATTATCTGAAGACCCTGTTGTTGGCTTGGTTTTACTTACAACCAGGTGTGATGTATACCTTTCACAGAATGTCTTATTAGATAGCTTTTAGAAGACCAACTGAACCAGGCTTACAAATGGCACCAACGCTGGTTTCACAGATCCTTTTATAGCTTTCATCCTGCTTTCAAAGAACATGTGGAAATTAAGAGGGTGAAAGTTTAACTATGGTAGAAGTAGACTGCCAGTCCTCTTCTGGTGTACCATTTAAAAAACAAATACAGGCACATAACACTAGCCAAGATTATACCTTGATTACATTCCCAAAAGGCAGATATGCTGCAAACATGCAGAGATTTTGTTTGGCACATGGGAATTAAATTTTTTCTCCCTGTTATCTGTTATTTTAATTTGCTGTGCAATTTTCATTCAATTTTATTCAGGGGAGGGCATATACATTTTGTAGGGCTGTATCTATCCAATTCTGCCTGTAACAAACACCCAAACATCCTAAAATATCAGTTATAAAACAGACAAGTGTAAAGTAAAACTCTGGAGAACATCAAAGGAAAATGGCCATGCATCTGCTCTTTAATGTTTTCCTACGATATATTAAAATAAAAACAAAGTTTCAGTCTCTTCAAAGTACTAATTTATATTCTCTGGATTTTTTCAGCCACAACAACTGGGTTTTCTTTTCTGATTTTTGCTGCAGCTTCTGCTTTGTAATCGTATGGACAGTTGTGCTTGTCAGAGTAACGGTGAAGTCCACAAAACAAATTCCCACATCGGCAGTCAAATCCTGTACAAACAAGAGGAAGCCATGTCACTTGGAAACTTGTGGCAATCAGAGCTTTACTGACTACAGAAAAGGACCCTACTTTTACTGCTTTACACACAAAAGTATCAATTCTTGATATACAGCCTGTTACTTTAAATTGTGAAACAAGCTGAGCAATTCAAGCAGCTAAGCTTAGTCTCATCCCTAAGGGTAACAAGGGTAATAGGGATAACCTGAAGCCAAAAGTGCTTGGTAGGCCAAAACACAGCCAAAAAATAAGATGGGTTACCTACCGGCTGCTTCTACCAGGTGTGTTTTCCTTCCACCAATGCTCACAAACACCACCTAACCTAAGACAGAACTCATACAGGCTCAAGTCAAGCTGAACTTCACACAGCCCACTCACATGTTTGGCAACTGTGTAATATTTCCTCTCAAGGGAAAGCTAGATAAAAATCAACTACAAAATTCTGAGGCTCAAAGTAGAGAATGTCTAGAATATCTCATGTTCAGGACAAAGTAGGAGCCTACTGTTATGCTTAAGATTAATGATAAACCTTGAGATTAGAGGCAGATAAAGGCAAACACAATCTCTCACCCCATTTCACTCTCATCTCTTTTCCTAGTGGCCTCTTAACTTTTCATCCCTTAATGTCTTTACAAAAATATGTCACACTGCCCAGTCCTTTAAATATTATCTTAAGCAGTCTCAATACCTGTAAGGCCGACTTTCTTTCTACACATGAAACATCTGTTCTTCTTTGGTTTGGGCAATTCAGGAGCTTTTTCTTCACTTTGAGATGTACTGGGCTGAGAAACTGATGGACTGGGCTGAGTAACAACTGAAAAGGAAGGGTAAAAATTTAGAAACTTACTCTGAGATCATAGGCTGACAATGATCTAAGTTAAAAAAAAAAAAGTACAAAGAGATACAAAAGATTCACAGATCACCAACACTATCACACTATTAGCATATCTAAACTTCCTAGAGTTTAAGAAGCTTTCCAAGAATGGGCGTGATGGTGCACACCTTAATTCCAGCACCTGTGAGGCTGAAGCAGGATCACAAGTTTGATGCCAGCTTGTACTACAGAGTAGGACAATCATAATGAAACTGTCTCAAAAAAGCAGCTTTACAAATAGGAGCTTTAGAAAAGAACCTTCCACTTTAATAATCAGAATTTGTTTTAAATGTAAGAACTTTCTGCCAATCCCTTAGTTGTTCCTCTAAATTTTGTAAAATGAACTTAAATTCCTTTAAACTCAAATTTACCCAGCCCAGTATTAGGTAAAAACAAACACTAATTCCATGTTTGACAGATCTTATAGACTGTATGCTTAGTTGTTTTTTTCATTTTGCAATTCCCTAAACACAAACTTGACATAATTCAAACTTATTACTTTTCAACAATTAAAAACTGCCAACTTCGAAGGTCTTACCTACAAAAGTCATTTTGGCTTTATACTGAAGAAAAAACAAAAAATGCTGAAACGAAATCAGCAAATTTTAACAAAGTCCAAGCTATTAATCCCTCAATCAACTTCAGATCCAAAAACTTCAATGTAACTGAATCCCACCCTTTCCTCCACCTACAAGGGCTCTGTTTTAGCTTATGTCTGACTTGGATAATCTGTAGAATGAACAAAAATCATGGACTACTATGTTGACTCCCTTATGTCCAGAACAAAATGCTGAAATTTATTTCTAATATACTTATAACCATGTTATCTGAAACACTGTAAATTCTAAAGCTGTAGTATTACTCCAAACTTTTAGAATAGTAAAAATTTGTATATAACACTAAAACCAGCACCTAAACAATATGCTAGCACACCAATGTTCTCTGTATATCCAAACTTCTAGAGCAAGCTGAATTTGAGCTTTTAATGATGTCTTTGATACTTTTTTCCTGATAATATGAAGGTAAACAGGTAAACAGTTGAAAAAAGCAGCAAGATATACAAGGAAGGTGACCTGTGATAGGGGATGATACAGACAATGCATATAGAACAAGTCTACCAAATAGTTACAACTGTACAAACTAGTCACCTATCTAACCCAAAGTTATGCTTCATAAGCAATTTTTAAAGAAAATCTACAAAGTATATCACAAAAAGGTCAGTTTTTTCAAAGTAATGAAATTCATTTCAAAATATCAAAGAGGTTCACCTGCCATTTCATGGCCAAAGGATTCTGACCTTAACTTTGAGATTACACTTCATAGAATAAGCTGCAGTACCAAAAGCAAGCCTCCAAAGCAGACCTATCACCATTCTGTCACCATTTCAATACTATACTGTTCCTGCTCTTAGAAGGAATGAACTGATCTGAATAAACTGTACACAGCTAATTCTCTCTCTCTTTTTTTTTTTTGCAGTACCAGAACTCATGACCTCTTGCTTGCCAGGCAGGTACTTATGCCACTGAGCTAAATCCCTGGCCCTACAGAGTTAATTCTAACAAGTCACTATTAGGCCACTTTTGGTTGGGCTATAAACAGCTTCAAAGTCACCATTAAAAACCAAAATGCCCTTCCAGAAGTTTTAAATTCCTACAAAATGATAGGGACCCCCTGCACTTAAAAAAACTTTTAGTATAGGGGCTGAGGATTTAGCTCAGTGGCATAAGTGCCTGCCTTGCAAGCACGTGGTTGTGAGTTCGATCCTTGGTACTGATTTAAAAAAAAACCTTTTAGTATTCAATCATTTGTTTTCTGCAAGACTGAGCTTTTTTTTTTATTACAAAATGTGCTTTATGGCCTTAATATACGAGTTTGTTAAATTCATAACATACCCAGGCTCTAGATGACAAACTATTGATTTGCATGTTTAAGGATAATGAAGGGGATGAACAGACAAAAAACCAAAAAATAAACAACCCCCGCCCCAAAACAACACATCAAGATACTTTAAAGGCTAATCGTTCTTTGCTTAGTTTTTTTTTTTTTTTTTTAATAGCTCTCTCTTCTCTTTGGTCAATGGGAATCCCACTACCAACTTTCTCATACTACCAAATCCAGAACTGAACTAGTATTAAACAAAAATCATACCTGGTTCTGACACCTCTGTTTTCGGGGTAGTTATTTTGTCCTCTCTTGAAATGCTCATTTCTGTCATTTGCTGAGTTACAGGCAAGGCAGCCACAGGCACATTTCTATTTGAATTCAAGCAAACAATTATTTTTAAAGATATTAAGGGAACTTCTTTTCAAAATAGTAAGTTGTTAGTTCACCTTTTAACATTATTGCCAACACGATCACAAATGGAGCTAGATAACCAAAAATTAAGAAAAAGAAGATATTGGATGCCCAGTAAAGTCGAGAAGCAATCTGACAAAAGGCTCATCAACGAGGATGCAATTTTTGTAGGCTACCATATTTCATTTATTTCATCCAAAAATTTTAGCAGAGCCTATAATTTAAGGACAAAAGCAGCAGCTGTGCCAAACAAAACACTTTGTGTGGCACTATAATAATCTGTAGAATTTTACTCTCCACAATTCCTAAATTTCAATTACAAGAAAACACAAACAGCACTTTCAACAGAATCCTTAAAGGGGTTCTAGAGTACCGTGTGTCATATGCTGAATGACATAAGATACTGAAGGACACTGAAATCCTTAATTGTGCAACATATGCAAAGCCAAGGGCATCTTCAGTATTATATGAGCAACACTGACATCTGCTCTCGCTCCTCAGGGTCAGAGAACTCTAAAATTCTCAGTCTTACCTTGATTTTTCAGATGTGCTGCCAGCAGCACCTTCACAGTTGTTTAAGCTAGTGTCTGCTCTCTGTACAGATGCAGAATCTGAGGTAGGACTGTTGGAACCACTAGCTGTCCCTATTTAAAAAAAGGATTTGTAAGAAACAAACCAATGCCACACATACTCAGTACTGATTTAATGAGGTTAACAATACCTACATTAACTCAGGTTAGTGATCTAAGTATGTTGACTGTGCTGCAAACCTGCCATTTACTGCAACATTCCCACAAAATAATCTAAAGTCATATCACAAGCATGACACAAAGCCTCCAAAAGGAAAACAAAATCTAGAAGATGCCTGTAGATGTTCCTGAGGCGCTTATGTCAAGTACTGGCCTGCTGTTTTAATTTTAAGTTCTTGTGGTGTCTTCTCTCCTTGCTTTTCAGCATTCTCAGACACTAATTATGCATTCTTCATCTTTGTCCAATAATTTTTTAAGTGCATTTTTCCTTGGATACAACTTACCCATTGGGCTCATTCTGCCACTATTCTGCTGCCTCTGAAGATGTTCTTTGTAGCAAACAGAACACATTCCATTTGTCCTAGGATTCCCGTAAAAGCCACATCCTGTACTACACAGCATGGGCCCTGGGGTCTGGTTAGTCTCCTGAGCCATCCTTGTTTGCTATGAACAAAAACAAAATAAAATTGTAGAAATCAGCATGCCACCAAAATAAGAGGAGCACGATCCAGTCAACAATAGTACATGTATTTCTAAACGCTACTACTACTAATAAAAGCAGAGATAATCATTAATATTTCTGTTACCTTTGTAAAATATGAATTATATTAGGAGCAGAAAGAAAGCATTTATTAATCCTGATTTCAATTTCCAAAAGCCAGCATCAGGTTTGTTTTAAACAATCTGGGAGCTCCTCACTAGAGGTATGTCAAGTGAAATATTTTTACTTCATTAAACAAAATTTGCAAATGAAGGGGCATATACACAATAAATAATCAAAACCACTTCTTGATATTAGTTGTTCTTCAAACTGGCTGAGTTGCATTTAGCCTGAAAGCTTTCATAAAGCTTTATCTGGACATACCTGGGCCTCATCAGTCATGTTAATTTCTACTGATACACAGGCATCTCTATTTGTTTAAAAGCCAGGGCCTACAAACCTACAACACAAATTAGCCATAGATTTCTCAGTCAAACACCCATTTAGTTGTAACAAGCACTGTCCTCAAATTAAAAACTTCAAATTTAATAGAGTAAAGCAACGCGAATACATCACCTTTAATGTTTGTTAATATTTAATGCAACGCTATAAGGTACATGCTTTGCTTTTCTAGATAGAAGCACTCCTAAAAATTAGCACAACCATAGTAATCTGGTGCTTAATAAATTTTCAGCTGTCTAAGAAAACATACACAACAAGGACAATTAGAGAATTAGGTAAAAAGCAGTATTTAAAAGAATTTAACTAAAGGCAAATTCTGTACTATATAATTTGTGGCTGCTCACTTTTTTAACTACCATATATCAGAATATACTGAGTTAAAACCATGTTTTATCAAAACTATTTATTAAAATTATAAAAACGGAGAAATAACCAATTTGACTTGGTGAGAATATCGACAACTAATCCATCCAAACACTTAAAGACAATCTTTTGTAAATTAAATAGCACAGTATTTCAATTAAATCAAGGTAAATACCCTGACCACAACAACTTTGAAACAACAGTACCAATTTACTGATTTATTTAGTCTTTTTGAAACAGGGTCTCGCTATGCAGTTCAGGCTAGTCTTGATCTCACTTTGTAGCCCAGGCTCCTCTCCAACTGCAACAATCCTCCTGCCTCAGCCTCCTGAGTGCTGGGATTACAAGCCTGAGCCACCATGCCCGGCGATAGTACTAATTTAGTTGACACTGTGTCTTTAAATAGTAAGTGGAATTTAGCTGACTCATTTGGAGCAGGGTAAACATTTCAACATCACTTATGAAGTTTAATAAACACTTTTAGTTGAGGTTTTTAAATGTTAAGTACGACAAAAGCAAAAAAAAAAAAAAAAAAGTTCAGGTAATAAATTATGCATTACTCCCACCATGCACAAGCTAATCTGCCCTACACAAAAATTGTGACACTCCTTAAAGCCAGTTTAAAGCTCACCTGCTATACTTTATATCATTTGACTTTTAATTACCTTCAATTCATTATAAATAAATCTCAGACTCCGAGAAATCAGAACATTAGATCTCCTACACGGCATTTAATCTTTTAGAACCACCCCTTACCCCAGCCGCAGGCTTTTAAATGCCATCACATGTGCACAGCTTGCCTTAATATATTTCTCAGAAGCTCAGATCACATGGGAGGGCGCTTCAGCCTGTCACAAGGCTGCAATGTGACAGGCTGAGCTGGATGGAGGCTCTCACATAAAGCCTAGTCAACAGGGGCCTCTGAAATCAGCTTCTATTTATATCTCAGAGCCTGCCAACTCCTACACAACCCTAAGAACTAAAGATACAGCATTTCTGTATCTAACACTGTAAGAAAACAACAACAACAAAAAATGCATCAGGGATGCCAGTTTTTTCTTAACGCAGGGAGGATTAGAAAACAATCCCAAAACCAATCTATAAAGCCGAGACATCAATAATCTTTTGTGAAGCTAAAAATAGGGTCAAGCTTGTTTATAATAAAGAGCAAAGAGCAGAAAGCATAAAGATTATATTTAGGTGCAATTAATTATTTAGGGAGGAGGGGAAGCGTGCAACCTTATGTACTGCTTTTCCCTTTTTTTAATAGCTATTTACCACCTTGTTAGAAACTTCAATCAGCTTACACATATAGCTCAATGTATTTTTTAAAAATAGTAAGTTTTGTGGTTTTTTCTGACTCCTAACTTTAAAAAAATCTGGTAACTAAAAACATCTCTACAACGCAATAGTAAGCAAAGAAAACAGCTTTATAGTTGTTTCAGGTGTCCGTGATGTTGTAAGGTGTCAGAATGTCTACATTTCACCTGCGAGTTGAGACGCGGGTTCCAGTCTTAGTCTGCCACTAAGTAAGCCAGTGACCTTGGCCAAGTCCTTACTCTCCCGATCTCAGTTCCTTCTTCCAAATGGAGACTTTCAAGCTACTTTACAGGCTTAATACTGGGCCTGAGAATCAATAAACACACAGAACTACGCCCAATCTTTCAGAATTTTTGACAATGTAAGAAAAAAAAAACTTGAAAAAAATTGCAGTATTTTCCACTAACGAAGATTCTTAAGTCAGTATAATTTACTCACACTTTATAAGCCTGAAAATCATCTAAACCTCCAATTTAAGAAAGGCCCTGTAACCTATACACTACTTTATCAATACCTCTTCTTCCAGCAACAGTTTTTGGGGCTCGATCCATAGATAAATCAAGCTTACACCAAAACGAGCTCGACAGAACGCGTGGAAAACGAGCAAAAACCCTTGCGTTCACCGGCCTAAATTCACGGAACAAAAGGAACGGTGCTCCATTTCCTCTTTAAAAAGGATCTTGGGGAGAAGCGCAGCGACGTCGGAAAAACTAAAAAGACGAAAAGAGAAGGCCGGCTCCACGCTGCACAGGGTTTAGACTGAGTTCGGGTCTCACTCGTCCCCAACACCTCGTCCTAGGAGGAGGAGGAGAGGCCTGGCTCCCGGCAGCCCGGCCGGGCCTTCCCCAAAACCACTGAGTCATGCCGAGCACGGCGGCTCCGCAGGCCGCGGCCCCTACCCCGCGCCGGGGCCTTTGTTCCCGGGCCCCGGCCGGTCGCGCCATGGACCTGGGGCGACCCGAGTGTCTCGAGGCCGCCGGGCCGCGCCAACAGGACGCCGCCCCGTCTTTGTGTCTCCGGGCGGCCGCTCGGCCCGCGGGTCCCCCGGGCTCACCAGCCCGCCCGGGCCCGAGGCCCCGCCGCTCACTCACCCTGCGGGGCCCGGATGCACACGCCGAGGTCGCGCGCGACGCCGGGGCGCTGCGGCCGGGCCGAGGCCTCTGGGAAGGACGAGCCGGGCGCCCTAGAGACGCTGCCTCCGCCGCCGCCGCGGGGTCCTCCTTTGTTCCTGCAGCCGCGCCGAGCGTGGCCGGGACGCGCGCGACTCGGGGCGCGGGGAGGAGGGGCGAGCAGGGGGCGGAGGGAGCGAGCCGGGGCCGCGGCCGCTAACGCTCCTCGCGGCGCTCGCTCGTCTTCGCCTCACGCCTCCGCCGGCGGCCGGCCGGGTTGCTCCGAACGCGAACGGCGAAGCCTGGGCGGCGCGGGAGTCCGCTGAAGGCGCTCTCCGTCGCCTCTGTGGCCGTCGGGGAAGCTGCGGCTGCGGAAGCGCGCAAGCCCAGCCGAGCTGCAGCCCGCTCCACGACCCGTCCGACTGACGCGCGCCCGCCGGTGAGAGGCTGAGGGAAGGGGCGGGGGCGGGGCCTGTCGTCAGCGAAAACCCCGTGGGCAGCGGCGGCGGCGGCGCGGTGACGTTCCGGGCCCGAGGCTCCGCCCCCGGGCCGTGCTGATTGGCTGCGGGAGGAGGACGCCGCTAGCCGCGTCGCCGTCTGGCGGAGCCGAGTCACTAACCGCGCGGCCGGCCCCTGGGTGGAGCTGCAGCTCGTGGGTCCCGGGGAGGAAGCGTTTCTATTTTTAACCCGATTGTCCGCCCTCGGCCTCCCTCCTTCTGATTTTTCTCGCTTAAACCCGCTTTTCCCACTCTGGGTTCTCACGCTTTGTCTCCAGTCCTGGGCAGAGGCTCCCCACCCTCTCCGGCCAGGCTTTGGAAGCCTCGCTCTCCGCCGAGGCCCTCGTTTCTCTTCCCTTCCCGCCCCGCGCCCGCCTGATTTCGCCTGGGTGCGGCCGCCTGTTCGGCCAAGGTCACGGTGGCGGCGAAGCGTCGGGAAACCTCGCCTCCGGCCCCGGCTCCCGACGTCGCTCTTCGGAGCACAGTTTTTTGGTAGGGCCGTGGCGCTCCCCGGAAGGCTGACTTTCCTCCGGCGTCACGAGCGGCAGAGCGCCTGGTGCCCTAGTGAGGCCCAGATCGGGCCGGATGGGCCCAGCGGTGAGGCGGGAGGAAGCCCCGGGGCGGGTCAGAGAGGAGGCCGGGGCCCGGCCCGTGGACAGGGTGAATCCTTCGCTCGAAGCCCTTCCAGCCGACCGCCCCACTTGTGCGAGTGGATTTCAGCACAGTTCAAAACTTCGAACAAAAGAAAAAGACTTGAGAAATGTGGGCATGAGCAGTGATCTAGCGAATACAGAGAACTTTCAGGACCGTGTTCGCCGCCATTAGAATGGAGACGTCTCAGTGTTTCCCACAGTTCGTATCAAAAAAAGCAAAAAACAAACACAACCCGTTGATTACTTAAAAGATTTCCTGGGCCTCTTCCCTGGGTATGGTTTTGTTTGATATAGAGAGAAGGTGAGGAACCTGTAGTTTTAAATTGTGCTCCAGGCGATTCTCCTTTGCAGTATTGTAAACTTTGCTGCCCCGGTGCCCTCAGCTAACCTTACCAGATCAAAGCAGCTCTCTGCCATAATAAGCAGAATCTGGAACATAACCGAGTCTTAAAAGTTTTTTTTTTTTTTTTCTAACTTGTTTTATGGTTTCACTAAGGCAGTAAATGGCTCAGGATAGTCTCAAGTTCCTCCAGCGTTAACCTCCCAGAAGCTGGGGTTACAGGCTTGCAAAACCACACTTAGCTAAACTCTATAGTCTTTTTCTCGAGGGCACATTGAAGGCAGCCAGTGCTGCAGGAGATTAGGGTGGCAAATTGGTTGGGGAGTGAGTGTGACAAACTTCCAGGACACCTGCAGAATTTTTAAAGCCCTGCACGTGGAACCTATTAGACAGCACTCTCTTCAGATCTCCAAAGATCGGGCAGGTTTTTGAGGATGGCCTAGACCTGACTTAAGCCTGAGGAACAGAAGACATAGCAAAGAACCACCAGTCAGCCCGCGCCACTGTTAAAACCCTTGTAGGGGCTCGCTCTTGTTTTGCAGGCTGTATCTTTGCCTACCTTTAGTAGACCTGACCTCGCTCTGCGGAGCATGTTTTTTGTTGTTTGTTTTGTTTTTAAATTTAGAATCCTGTTAACCTTTGTGCTCATCTTGACCATTTCTTTTTTCTAGACAGAAAGAACCTAGAAACCACTTTTAGGAAACTCCAGCATCCAAAAACTCAGCAACACTAGGAAAAGCAAAAATAATTTAGACTCCCCCCACTCCACCAAGACTTAAGTTACAAGTGAAACAATTCTTGAAGATAGCTGAAAACAAGGATCTAAGGGTAATAAGGCAAGTTCTCTTTTTTCATGGTCCTGAGGCTTGAAATTTGGGCCTTTGCACTGAGCTGCATTTCCAGCTTTCTTTTAAAAATGTTTTTAATGTTTTGTTTTTAGAAGGCAGAGTCTCACTATGTAGTACAGGCATACCTTGAACTCACTGTGTAACCCACACAGGGTGCTACTCCTACCTCAGCCTCCTGAATGCTGGGGCTACAGGGGTGCACCATCACACCCAGTTGATGTGTTTATTTAGCAGTGTTTATTTCTTGATATAGATGTTACAAAGCATCTTCTGATAATTATCTTACTAGTCATAAGTTTCTATTTGAAACTGTTTAAACCAGTAATATTGTTAGCATTAAACCTAAACTAGTTAGCTTCTCTTCCAGCACCTATTTCCTAGTGCTACTGGCCACTTAGGCCAACCCATAATACACTTGTTTACCGACCAGATCAAAGGCCATTTATTTTGGGTGAAATGTAAGAAGGATTTTTCCTTACCTAGTCCTGGGGAGGTGAAGGAGCCTGTAAAAGTACCTTAGGGGCTTTTACCCTAAGCAGCTGGGTGGGAAAC
Source organism: Hydrochoerus hydrochaeris (assembly GCA_004027455.1). Classification (NCBI taxonomy): domain Eukaryota; kingdom Metazoa; phylum Chordata; class Mammalia; order Rodentia; family Hydrochaeridae; genus Hydrochoerus; species Hydrochoerus hydrochaeris. The sequence continues at coordinate 126,328 of PVLA01002901.1, read as the reverse complement.
ATTGGTTTATTGCTCTCAGCACTCTTCCTTTCATTCTTTTCCTGCTGCAAACTGGGCCTGGGCCTCCTAGGGCCCTAACTGCATCTTCTTTCACTTTGGAGGGGTTGGTGGTTTTGCCCCAGGCAAGAGAACGTTGTTAAAGTTACTTGTTAAAGGGAAAAAAAATTTTTTTTGGAAGTTCCTTTTTGCTGTGTTGGTTACACAGCAATTTCCACAGTGTGGTCCCCAGGTAGTTAAAAGATTAAAACTGGATCTTTAAAAATTTGGCTTTTTTTTTTTTTTTTGACATAAATTGCTTCCTCAGCTTCTTCATGCTGAGAGCATAAACTGCCGCCCTCTTCCCCTCAGCCCTGAAGCCAAGGAGGATTCAGCACTTTAGCACTTCCAGCCTTGACTGGCCAAAGCTTGGTTGGCTAAATGTACATATGGATATTTTCTGGCTTTTGTTCTACCCTTCTAGAAAACTGGAAGCACTTCTATGCTTTTTGAAGGGGCGGGCTAGCTGCCCTCCCACTTTGGAAGAATTGCAAATAATTCATCTTTGCATTTTTATGGTCTTATATCATGCTCTTAGTAGAGGAGTAGTGAACAAATTCAGAGAGCTGGAGTTTAGGTCCAGGCCTTTACTTGAGCACTGCTGGCAGTATTTACATAAGCACTGTCAGCCTTACCTGGAACTTATTAGATACACAGATTCTCAGGACCCCATACTAAACCGCTGACAGTTGGCAAAGCATATGCATTATATTTAACAGGTCTCCCAGTTGATTCTGGTATATGCTCGAGTTCTTGACTTATCCCTGCCATACCATCAGATGACCCTTTTTTTCTTTCAGATGTCTCACACTGTGTGAAGGAAAAAAGTTTAAACAATCAACATTTTTTCCCCTAATTTTTCTAGGCCAGCTATGGTACAGCTATGAGACAGGAGGATCACTGTGAGTTCTACAACAGCCTGGGCTACACAGTGAGTTCAAGCCCAGACTGAACTACATAGAAAGACCCTGTCTCGAAAAGTTTTCCAGTACGATTGACATAGGGGAATGAATCTCCTGACCTACTTTATGTCCAGTATGAGTTCGTGTTCTCTAAAATTGAAAAATGAATTTTAGGAACAACAGAGGTTAAGAGTGGAATATATTTATTGAGAGAAAGAAAGCTTCTGTCTGAGAGACAGAAGGGGTCCCAAGTGGGTTGCCAAGGACTGTTGTCTTTTCCAGGGACATTTATACAATAAAATCATGAGGTTAGATGGGTCAAAAATGGGAACTTGCAAGGTGGGCATCAGGTGACCCAAAACTGTGGTCAACCAATAAGATTAACTGCTCAGGTAAAATTGACCAAATTAGGAGCAAATGGGGGAGTAAGTCATGTAGTAAGCCGACATGCTTAACAGCAGTGACTCTTCCTGTAGCATGGTGGAATGCTGACTCCTGACTTCCTCAGGGTGACAGAGAACTATTTGGACCGTGCATCTTTAGGATGTGGTTGTATTTGCTTTGGCTTTTGTCTTGAGAGCTGGCCCACAGTAGGAGATGATTGTCTCTTCCAAGGCTTCCAGGTATCTGAACTTCTGCTCTGGCTCCTTTGAGGGCCCAGCCTTGTCTGACTGCCTATAATATTTCTAATTAAGCTGCCTGTAACACTATTGTAACAGATTGAGAGGTTTGTTACCAAGTAAGTTTTTATTTTGGTGATGTAAATTTTCAGGTGGACTCAAACTAATTAAGAAACACAAAACATTTAATAGAATGTTCTTAATAGCAAAAAGACTTCATCCTATAGCCATTAGCTTATGACTTTCTATGGGGAAAAAAAACTATGAACAAAAAAAGGTAACAGGGAAAGTTGGTGTATTTGAAATACAGAATTTTATTACATAGAAGATACTAAATGATTAATATGGATCCATTTCTTAAATATTCCAAGAAAACAATGCTAACTCACTATATTCTATGTATGTTTTATTTTAAAAGTGCTTTGCACATTCACTACATTCCATGCACCCACTGAACTGAATGCTGGAATGTATATTGGTAGGAAAAATAGAAACTACTTTGTTTTCATGCATCTTCTATCATGTGGGAAGAAAGATAATACCCACACATATGTGAGTATGAACTTGTAAATTTGTTGAAAGAGAAGTATCAAATGCTGTGGGAGCACATAACTGGTCAGAATGGATCCTAAATATCCAAGTCTGAGTTCCAAACATCTCCATTGCCAATGGAGCCCAACTTATTTCCTTACAGTAGATTACTTGTAGTAAACTAATATGTCATATGAGGAAATTATAATTGTTTATATTCTGCTTAAGGATTCAGGTAAATTCACTGTAAGTGCATGTTTTAAGTTACTTTTCTCTCATGGCTGAGAAAAAATACCTGGCACTCAGAGTTAAAGGGGAAAAGGTTTATTTAGCTCACAGTTTGTAGAGGTTTCAGTCCATAAATCCCAGCTGGCTCTATAGCAGTGTGGCATGGCAGAAAGGCATTGCAGAGGATAAATAATTTACAGCGGACAGAAAGTAGTAAAGCAACAAAGAACAATCACAACTGTTTCTATCCCTTATACTTTATTCAGGCTACTTAGTGGGGTGGCAGTCACACCCTTAATCCTAATGTCTTTGAGCTTGGCATTGCACCATGAATTGATTCCAGCATCACACATTCTAGGTTCAGCCGCCTCTGTAAAAGCCTGTGACTGCATGAGGCTTTGAAGGGATGTCTGGACAGAAGCCCTAACAGTGCACTTGTGTTTTTCTTTTTAAATTAGGGATGGATCAGAAAGGAAATTGATGGAGAAAAGTAAATGTAAATTTGTTACACAGAAAATGAAATCTTAAAAATAGCAATATAAGTTGCTGTTTTAATGTGGCCTGCTGTCAAATATAAAAGACCTGGAGTTATTTTATCTTGACATAAAATAAAACCTGCCCTTATGGAGACAAGTTGCTCCTATAGCATTATTGTAATATGCTGTTGTAGATAAGTGTTTATTTTCTCCCTGTACTTAAGAGAACTTGGTGAGTAGCAAAGACTTTGCTGGGAGTTTAAAACCTTTTGGGTGCCATTTGATTTCTATATTGCCCTTCTTCCCTTCCCTTCCTACTCTTGTGCCCACCTTCCAAAGATTATAGTTAAGTGAGTCATTTAAAAATTATTTTTGAAGTGATAACCCCAAAGGATTATAGTATTATATTTGGAGCAAATCAATTAAAAGTATGACATAATTATTAACATGTTTTCCTCTTTAATAATAAAGTATCAGTAGATTTAATAATGGTTTATATTTGGAATCAGCTTGACTAGTGGTCTATTGGGGTCTATGTCTAGATCCCCAGTCTCCCAAATGAATGCACAGTGGCGAAGGTGAGGCAAAGGTCCAAACAAATGAGACAAGTGATAGGGTCTTTAGGGCCAAAACCCTTTGCAGAGTTCTTAACTCTGGTGGCTGAGACAGCCAGTGTCTTTGAGTGGCCCATATTTAACTAGTGTTCAAACAAGGAAGGCAATGGAGTGGAAACCACAGGACGTTGGGAGGGGTTCAAGGACCACTCCAAGCAACAGACAGTGCTAATTAAGGAGAATTATCACAGGAGAAAGTCTCCAGGTATCCCCAGCTGTGGCCTATCTTGCCCCCTGAGGTGTCTGGTTCTCAGTTCAGCCTTCCCCAGGCCATGCCACAGCCCTGCATATGTATTCAGCTTCAACAGCTCCAACAGAGGTTGACTGATTTTGTTCCCCAGGAGATTAATGAAACAAGTGATAGTGGTTATTATATAGTCATTTTGATAATTTGAGCAACACTAATCTTTTTCTTCTTCTTTTGTTTTTTTGAGACAAGGTCTTGCTATGTAGTTTAGGCTGGCCTTGAGGCTCTAAACTCAGTATATAGTCTAGGCTGGGATTACAGGTGTGTGCCACCACCCCAAGTCCTTGTTTCTTAGTTCAGGTGTTTGTTTGTTTGTTTGTGAGACAGGGTCTCTCTATGCAGTACAGGCTGAACTTGAACTTACTATGTAGGCTGGTCTTGAATTTGCAGTGATCCTCCAGTCTCAGCCTCCAGAGTGCTGGAATTTTAGGCATGGACCAGCACAACCTGGCGGTTTCTTTGGTTAGTGTTCAGCTAGCTCTTCTGATTTATTTCTCAACTAGATATTTCATTGCAGTATTGAACATCCTTGACTTGTTTATTATAGAAACTCCTCAAGAGGCAACTTCTTTCAAGTCTCTTTTGCTGTTTCTACTTCTCTATTATACTTCTAAAGATCTGCATCCTTTAGTACTGCACTGGGTCTCTAGTGCTCTTTGGTTGTTGCAGACGCTTTCTTAAAGGTGGTATGTCTGCTTCTGTATATTTAAATGCTATCTGTATTTATTCCTTGGTTTACAAATACTTGATTCATGATAATTTTTCACTTACAAGGACATATCCATTTTAACATTTTACTTATAAATATATCTCAGTTTAACCTAGAAATTTTTTTTCAAACTAAAGTTATCACTGTGTCACTGGAGGAAAAAATGCATAGCTAATCATTGCTATTGTTGAGTAGTGAATAAGTAGGAAAATTTAGAACTAAAGGTCATTTTGTGTTTGTTCCTTGTGGATCAATAACTGTGGAGGCCAAGATAAAACTTAAAAGAGTCCTAGAATTCTAGAAGAGGGACTTCAGTTATTCATATATATTAGTTAAATTCTTTTTGTATGGTAATATGCAGCATCATGATTAGCTTGAAATGTGAAACACAAATGCGTGAAGAAAAATACTACTCAATTGCAAAATTAAAAGTGATAAATTGAAGCAGGACAAAGAAATGACACCTCACCAAAGAAGTACAAATGGCAAGCAAGCATATAAAAAGATGCTGCACATTATATGTGTGATTGTAAATTGTGATATGTCAACTTGATTTGACTAAGAAGTGCCTAGCAGATTAGTAAATTATGAATATGTCTGTGAATGACTGCATAATGCAAAATTGGAAAAGAGTCAGAGATTGTTGAGCTTCACTGTCACTGTCTTTGAAATGTATCTAAAGCTAAACCTAAGTCATTAGTGTTTCCTGAACCTTTTAATGCTGGACAGAATGTTGCCTTGAGGTTTGCAGTGGAAGGTGACATCTTCGAAGACCGCAAGAGGGCAACAGAAGAGGGAGCCCAGGGAACAAAAGAACAGAAGAAAAGTTCAGTGGGCATCAGAGGTTACAGAATGATGAAATTTGGGTCGTGAATGTCCTCTGAAGAACCATGTGTTAAAGGCTTGGTCCCCAGTCTCTGATGCTGCTGAGAAGGCATTGAAACTTCAAAGGGTGGTCCCAGTGGGAGCATGTGAGGCACCGGTACATGCTAAGAGGGTACAAGGGCCCAGGTGTCTTCTCGTCTACTTCTGCTTCCCAGTTAATATAAAGTGAACAAACCTCCTCAGCCACACACTCCCACCATGAGGTACTGTGCTGCCACAGGCCCAAAAGTAATGGGGCCCAGTGACCATGGGCTGAAAACTCTGAAATCATGATCCAAAATAAACCTTTCTCTTTTGTAAATTTATTACCTGAAGATTTTGTCATAGTGGTTGAAAGCTGCCTAACAGGGAAATTTGAGAAGCATGCAGTTTTAGGACAAGGGCTAGACTCAAATTGTAGACACGAGGCACTCAATAATGGCACAGAGGAACCACAGAATAATGTCAGTATCCAATATTATGGTCTCTAAGAGAGGCTGATCTTCTGCAGAAATAAGTTCTCATACATTTCATCAAATATAGAGGAATGGTCCAAATCAGTGACTCCAGCTTTTCCAGGAAGACCAAAGAAGAGGAGAAGTAGCTGTAATCTATAAGACTGGAAGACCATCAGTGCAGTGGTGTGTTAGAAGAGGGTGCCAACACCCCAGGGTACTTAAGGCTTTTCTTGTAGTCCAATTCCAATCCTTCAAAAATACTTTTCATGGAAGGGATCCAAGATGGCCAATCGATAGGTAGCACGATGGCTTTCTGAAAAAAACAACTCAGATGCTAGAATCTAACACCATGGAGAAGACCAGACAAAAGGAGAGGAATTCTCATGACCCAGGAGGAAGAAAAAGAAAAAAAAAAATGCATGGCATGGATGGAGGGCTGGAGCTGGGCATGCTCCTGTCACTGTATTGGGTGTGTCTTACAGTCGGGTGACTCATGATTGAGCTGAGGTTGTGGCCCTGCAGAGAGTGGGGAATGGTGAGCTTGAGACCCTTGGCAGGAGGAGGCACTACAACAGGGAGTGGAAATGGTCGAGCTGCGCAGACTTTGGTGAGTGATGGGAACTGGATTCGCCAGAGTGGAATGACCGGCTAGAAGACATTTTGGAGTTGGGCAGGACAGGCTTGAACCAACAACCAAGGCAGCATCAATCAGCAGCTCCTAGCCCAAAGCAGATTGGTGAGATCTGCTTGGGCTGGGCCATGCCCCTGGTCGGGACCCAATATCCAGGGACGAGGCTGTCCTGAACCTGTGATATCTGCAGGGAACACACAAACATGCTGAAGCACTCACTGGTTGACTGACAGGGGAGGGGCTGGCCTGCATCACGGCTGCATGCACTTTGCAGATCGGCAGCAGACTTTGGGGGGGGGGCAGTACTTCCCTAGCTGGTATGCAGCAGAAAAACTGTAAGCAATACAAAAGGCCCGGAGACTTTCACCACTTACCTGTCTGAAAGAAACCAGAAGCATGACAAGACAAAAAAATAGCCAAAGGCCTCCAACCACTGAACCAGGGAAAGTGAGTCCAGGAGAGGTAAATGTGAAGGAGGTTGAGGGCAGCAAACATGGAATATCAGATACGGCCTCATCGGAAATAAAGAAATACTTCTGTGACACCATTGAAAAATTTAAATCTGAAGTTCTAGCTCAGGTGAAGCAAGATATAAGAAAATTAATAAAAGAAATGCTGGGTAGTCCTCAAGAAGACACAAGTGGAAAAATGGAGGAACCCAGAGAAAAGAAGGAAGACTTTGATGAAGAATATAAACAAAATCTAGAATACATGAAACAGATCCAAAGAGAATATCAGGAAATTAAAAACTCTATTGAAAGCTGGCAAAACTTCTTAACAGAAACTAAAGACAGACTTTCACAGCTTGAAGCTAGATTTGCAATATATGATCATGAAAGGAAAGATCTCTTAAAAATAACAAGGAACCAGGAAGTAAAGATACAAAGGCTAGAAGATGACAAGAGGATTTATAACTTAAGAATAAAAACCATGAATGAAGAAGCAGGGATAAATACAAATGAAATAAAAAGTCTATTCATAGAAATAATTAAGGAAAACTTCCCAAGCATAGGAAATGGAAGTGATGTTCAGATATATGAGGCATACGGAACTCCAGCCAGCTACAACCAAAACAGATCCACACTCAGACATATAATAATCAGGATCCCAGAAATCATCACAAAAATAGAATATTAAAAGTGTTCAGAGAAAAGAAACAGATTACCTATAAAGGAAAACTCATCAAAATCACAGCGGACTTCTCGATGCAAACTATCAAATCAAGAAGACCTTGGGGCGAAATATTACAAGCCCTGAAAGAAAATAACCTCCAGCCCAGAATGATGTATCCTGCAAACCTGTCTCTCATAATTAATGGAGAGACAAGATATTTCCATGACAAAGAGGAAGTGGGGGAGTTCATGACCACCAATCCAACCCTGCAAATACTGAAGGTCATTCTAGAGAGAGAGAAGAAAATCACCAGGATTCCAGGAACAATGGCAGAAAGGCCTTAATGAAAGGAGCAGACAGTGGAATGAAAGAGAAAAGTAAACAACAATGACAGAAAAATAGCATAGCAGAGATGAGGCAGAGAAGATTGACTATATTGCTGTTTTGTCTTGACTGATTTTATTTGAATCTGGTATGCTTGAGGGTATCAAGTCTGAGAGTAGAGGCAACTACTCTGAAGATGACAAGATTCAATAGGATACCCATTCTGGTTTGATTATTATCTGCCTTTCAAGTCCTATAATGTCTCCAATGTTTGGGTTTTATTAATAGTGTTATGTACTGCTAAATTTAATTATACTATGTCTGATGATATAGACAATTTTATTGAAAATAACAAGAGACATCATAGTAACTACTGTAGATCACCTAGTATTATGGTTATATGTTTCTCTAGGAATTTGTATTGTTGACTTGTTTTGATTTGTTTCCTCCTCCAATATAGAAAGGCTAGGTATACATGCAGAGACTTACACATGTGTAGAACTTTTAAAGAGTTTATGAGAATGGATTATAGTTATTGTAAAGAAAAAAAGAGAAGAAAAAGTATTGTAAAGGATATAACTGCATGTATGTTTAAGTGTACAGGATTGATAACCATATTACCAAGTTTTTGTTGGGTAGATGAACAGAACTTATTGCAGTCTGTTTAAATGTCCACTTTGTAGGCTTTACTTTTGTAACTTGAACAACTACTTCTAAGAGGAAAGTATGTAATGATTTCTTACTGGTTATTATTTTTTGAAATTTTGTATTATTTCTACCCTCTTTCTGTTTCATTTTTTTCTTTAAATAAAATTTTAAAAATACCTTTCAGCCAGGTATAGTGGTTCACTCCTGTAATCCCAGCAGTTGGGAGGCCAAGGCAGGAGCATCACTGCGAGTTCAAGGCCAGCCTAGGTTACAAAGTGAGCTTAAGGTCAGCCAGAACTGCATTGTGAAATTCCTGCCTCCAAAAGACAAAAACATTTCTCTTCATTCACTTTCTTCTGGCTAAGAGGTAAGAAGCATAAGGAGTGAATGAAATAAAGAATGTGTGCGGTAGGGATTAGAGTCAACCAGTTGACTTCTAAAATCTCAAGCAATTGTAAGAGCTCAAGATTTTTTTGAGTGCTTGTTTAAATTTGCAGTTCACTTAGCGTTAAAGTTTATTCTTTTATAGTCAATAGACTTTGTTGTTAAGATATAATTTTTAAAGAGACTAAGAAGCCAGAAATTTATGATAAATTAATTTAAAAAATGAGAACTAATACAAAAATGCAACTGTGAAAGATTTACAAGAAATACGAGTTACATAAAATAATATTTATTTTGGGATTACTTTGAGCTTACTAACCCTTACAATAATACTTTGACTTTGTGATGATTATTCTGTTTTCCAGAGGCAGCGTGAGGCACAGGAGGTAAGAAACCCAAAGTCATGTACAGCAGTTGATATCTAAGAATGAAATTAAACATAGAATAGTCTAAATTCAAAACTCAACTTCTAATACAGCAAATACCTTTAGTAAACCAGGCAGGATTATAAAATTTTAGACTTAAAATTTAGTTGGTCCTCTTCAGTCTTCTGCCTTCTGTAGAAATTCGGAAAACTCTTGTCTCCAGCTTTCAGATTTCATGCTAGTGCTTTTCTTTGTTTTTTGAGACAGGATCTTGCTATGTATTTCAAACTGTCCTTGAACTCATGGTTTGTGGAGTGCTGGGATTACCAGCACGTACCACCACCCCAGTGCCAGCGCTGTTTAATGCTGTGAAAGGATACACTCACAAGGCCAATCAATTCTCAATCCCTAGAATAGTGATACAGGAACTAATCTAGGTTAGTACCATTGTAGGCATATGCCACATAAGAATGGGTCAAGGATGGACCATCTATGTGGGTGGTCCTGTAAGATTATAATGAAGCTAAGACATTCCTATCAGGTGGTGGTGTAATAGGCATTGCAACATTTTAGCACAGTGCACAGGCATTGTTTGTGGGGAGGCTGGTGTAAACCTGCGTTGCTGGCCATAAAAAAAAAATAGAGCAATATAATTACATACAGTACATAAAACTTGGTTATAAGTGATTATGTTACAAGTTTATGTATCATACTCTTTTATTATTACTGTTTTAGAGTTTACACCGACTTATTTAAAAAGAAGTTCACTGGGGTTGAGAGTATAGTTCAGAGGCAGAGCATGTGCTTAGCCTCATGAGGCTCTGGGTTCAATCTCCAGCACCAAAAACAGTTTACTGTGCACCGGGCCTGGTGGCACATACCTGTCATCTCAGCGCTCCAGGAGGTTGAGGCAGGAGCATTGCCAGTTCAAGGCTGGGCTGGGCAGTTTAGCGGTTTAGTAAGATTCTGCCTCAAAGTAAAAAATAAAAAGGATTCGGGATGTACTTCTGTGTGGAGACCCTGGGTTTAGTCCTAGCGCCACACATTTGCCTGTTACAGAGTGCTACGTGATGTTATACTGCCAATAGCTCTTGATGACATCATTTTCTCTTAAGCATACTTTTTTTGAGACAGGGTCTCACTGTGTAGCTCAGGCTGGCCCCACACTTATGGCGATCCTCCTGCCTCAGTCTCCTGAGTGCTGAGGTGAGTGCTGACTGTGGTACCTGAGCCCCACACCCAGTGTGAAATACTTTTAAATTTCTCTCTTGTTTTTTCTTTCTTTCTTCCTTCCTTCACTCCATTCTCTCCTTGCTTTCTCTCCCTTTCTTCTTTAACTTTTGAAAAAATAATATATAATGATATTTGGAATTCCCTAGCAAAGAACCAACCACAAAATGGAAATATCTTGCATCACCCATCCCCTTCCATGAGCTAATGATCATAATAACAATTGATAAGAGTTGCTAAGCACTTATGTTATGCCAGGTTTTGTTGTCAGCACTTTCACATTTTTTAAAATTAAGTTTATTGTTATATTCTAGCCATAGATACCTAATGGTAGCATTTGTCACAGGGAATTTGATATATCTTGATTGTTTTTTTCTCATTCTCCTACCTTCCCTTCACCCCCTTCCCCTCCTCATTTACAAAAGCTTTGTTTCTATTTTTTCCTTCTTTTCTTGTTTTTTCCCTTTTCCTTTTCTTTCTTTTCCCTCCCCTAGTTCCCTCTCCCATTTGAAGATTTTTTTTCCCAATTTCACAATATCTGTTATACGTTTTGGTTCTTATTTATATTTTGGTTTCTCACACTGGAGAAACAATGTGAAGCACTTTACACATATTAATGTTTTTTCTTTCCCGCAGGAGAATCAGGACACGGGCATGATTGTCCCGTTTTGCTAATGTCGAAATTCCCAGATATTACAATGACCTCAGAAAAGCGAGGAGCCTCCATGTGGCGTAGCGCAGGGTCCCGGACTGTGCACTTTACCCCTTGTGCAGCTTGCGGGAGCAGAGCAGTTCCACTGAGGCCCGGTGCTCACAGCTCCCAGTCAAAAAGTGCTCCAAGCTTCATCAGGTAGTTAGTTCCTCTGCGTTGCCTAAGACTGTCCTAGTTCTAGCACCAAAAGTCCTTTGAGCAAACCTTCATGGTTGACCCTAGTCCAAGTAGTATTTGTTCTAAAGAAAAGTGGCTGAGAATATATCTGGAGCGGGTGGTGGTTGATACTCCTGTCTCATGATCATCAGAAAGTGTTGGCAGGACCTGCCTCATGAACTACTAAAGTGAGTATCTTAATAAATTGAGTTATATAAATAATAAAGCCGAGACTACTGACTCTTCCTCTCCACAGAGCCTCCCTGTGGGGCAAAGAAAGACGAAGGAGTAAAGGCCCCCTGTCTAAATTACATTCTAATGTATCAGGGATCTAGGGATGCTGAATTGGGACCTGTTGTGTTTTGGATTTTAACCCCGTACCCCAAGCCCATATATTTAAGATTGGTTGCTAGCAAACCTTTAGAAGATGGAGCCTAGTGAAAGGAAGTGGGGTCACCGTGGGGTGCATCCTTGGAGAAATTATTGGGAACCCAGCTCCTTCATCTCCCCTGGCTTCCTGGCACCGGGAGCAAGCTGTTTCCTCCGCCATGATGTACTGCCTTGTCACAGACCCAGAGGCAACAGCAAGCCTGGACTGACACCTCCAAAATCCTGAGCCAACAGAAATCTCTCCTCCTTTTAAGTGGTATTTTGTCACAACAACGGAAAGCTGACTAACACAGCATCTAATCTCACTAACTCCTTGGCAGCCAAAGGTTTTATCCCCTTTGGCTTTCGGTATTAGGTAATTAATTCTAATGCAGTTTTCTGCTGTACCCATGGCAGGCCTAAAAAGATCCTGCTTTTCCTTATTTCCACTGCCACCAACACTCCACTGTCAATGTTGCACAGATTTAGGGCTGTGTTTTCGTGTGTTGGGGGTTGCCTCTGTGTGTGTGTGTGTGTGTGTGTGTGTGTATCTGTTTGTCTGCAATTTGGAATTGGCTGTCTTTTACCAAAGATAAAATGTTCCTTTAAGATAAAAATTTAAAAAGCAAACACTGCATTTTTTTCTTGGATAGTCAAATAGTCTTGATATATTTAGAGTTGCCAAAAAACAATCTTTTTTTTTTTTTTTGGAACAGTCAGAAATTGTAAAGGGGCTTAGCAAACCAGAATTCAGCCATGTTTCATAGCAGATGGTGGATGCCAGCAGAGGGAAGGATGGAAGCAAAGCTGTCCCTCAAAAGAAACAAGATATAGGACTGTTTGTTAAGATGTTATTAAGCTTGCCTTTAAACACTACTCATTTGAATCTTGCTTCTTTGAAAAAAGATGCAAAAAGTGGCCTCCTTCCCAAAATACAAATTTAAGAGTAAACCAATTTCCATTGCACAATTACCAATTCAGCTCTGAGGTTGGATTTAATTCTGCATAAGTGGCTGAGTGACATCGCTGACCAAAGATACCCTGATAGAAGTCCTATAAGGCTCAGGGCAAGAGTGTAAGGCCATTGATTTTGGAACACTTTGTTTCTTTTCTGACTTAAACAGTGATTTGTATGTGACAGGGCATGTAATCTGTTAGTGGCATTCTCCCTGTCTGTCCTCATTTTCAGTGGAACAAGAAAATACTATGTAACCTGAGGGATCAGAACATCAGAAACCGGCTCTGGGAATGTGAGGGCAGATGTAACTCTGGAAACATTGGAGACAGTTGTTCCCAAGGCAGGGGACAAGGAGGAGGGTGACGGAACTCTACATAAGAGATAGGAATATTCTAAACTATTACTGAACAAATAAGTTACAAATGTTTCTACCTAAGAATTTTTGCTAGAAGAATTTAGAAATTAGCTATATTCTGATGTTTGCTGCTTGCCAAGAAATGAACTTTCTGATTCCCTTGGACAGTATTTATCAAATATTTCTATGGTTTGAATATGGTTTTTACCCTTCTAAACTCACGTTGCTGTCATCCTGGAGCTCATACACTGGCACACATGCAACACATGCACGCACGTGTGCTCACGCCACCACAGAGGGTCTCTTGTCTGACCAAAATCAATCTCCTTATAACTTACCTAATGTTTGATATCATGTTTCTAGCAACAGAAAATAAACTAAGGTAGAAAACCTACTATGTAACTTGCTACTGGCCCCAGAAACCAATACTGAGGGTGACCTGGTCTCTTAGAGAATCCTCTGTCTTCCCAGATTCATCTTCTATTCCCCTTGCCCTTGCTCACTTTGATCCTGCCGCGAGGACCTCTTTGGTCTTCCTCAGCCATGCCAAGTTCTTGCTTCAGAATCTTTTCATTTACCATTTCTTCCACAGAAAAGGCTCTTGTCCCTGTTTAAAGTTCACCTTCCCGAGGAGAGCTCCCTGGCCTCTACTGTAAAAGGCCATGTACACATGGCACACAGATACACTCACACGTAAACACCCTGACACTAGTCTATTGTACTGCTTTAGTTTTCTCCATATCTATTTTATCATCACACCAGACATTTTCCATTTATTTAGTGTCATCTGCTGACATCATATAAACTCTATGAAAGCAGAAATTTTGTCTCCTTTTTTTTTTTTTAAAGTTTTTTGAGACAGTGTCTCACTATGTAGGTCAGGCAGGCCATGAACTCACTATGTAGCCCAGGCTGGCCTTGTGGCAATCCTGCCTCAATCTCCTGAGCACTGGGATTACAGATGTGCACCACCATGCCCAGCCTGTCTCTTATTTATCTGTCTCTCCCTGACAGCCAGAACAGTGACTGACAGAGTATAGATATTTACTGAATAATTGTGGAAAGGATAAACAAAGTGGTGTATCAGTTTTCTGGTCACTAAGACACAGTACCCAACATCCACAACTTAAAGGAGGAGCAGTTTCATTTGACTCATAGTTGTGGGAAATTCATTCCTTTATTTTTTTTGCCATATAACCAATATACACACTTTTATTAGTGTGTATTATGTAGTGTGTATTATGCAGACTAATGAATTTTATTTTGGTAGATTCATGAGAGCACGTAACATACTTTGATTGCTTTAACCTCCCATTGCTCTCTTTACCTCACTTTCTCCCTTAGTTTCACATGTTGGGGGAGGGAAGTTAATACTTAGAAAATATTTGGATCATATCCACCCCCCATCATTACCTGCCTCCCTTTTAAAACAATTTTTTACTAGAAGGGGGATAGCTGTAGTTTACATTCCCATCAACAGTGTAGAAAGTTCCTTTTTTCCCATAGCTTTGCCAGGATTTGTTATTATTTGATTACTCAATGACAGCCTTTCTTTCTGGAGGAAGATGAAATCTCAGTGTTGACAATTTGCATTTGTCTAATGACCAGAGATGTTGAACATTTTTTCATACATTTCATGGCCATTTCTGCTTCTGAGAAATGTCTATTCATTTAAGTTACCATTTTTCAATTGGGTCTTTTATTTTGAAGGTGATTCAATGTTTGAAAGTTCTTTAGGTTTTCTAGGTATCAGTTCTCTGCCTCAGGAATAGTGGCAATTTTTTTCTCATTCTATAGGTTGTCACTTTGTTAATTGTTTCCTTTGCTGTGAAGTTTCTAATTTGATCCCATTTGCTTATTTTTTATGTTACTTTTTGTGCAGATGGGGCTCTGTTAAAAAAAAAAGTCATGGCCTTCACCTATGTCTTCAGGAGTTACATTTGTTTTATCTTCCAGAAGATTGTTTCTATTTTAATATTTGGATCTTTGATCCATTTTGATTTTGGTTATTACATGTTGAAAGATGCCTGTTACCTGCTGTCACACTCCTCTATAATGATAGTTCTTTGGGAAATTCATTCTGTAGTTGGCAGGCTCCAAAGCAGAAATGCCATGGTGGAAGGCTGGGGTGGATTAAAGATGCTTAGGTCATGATGGAGGAAAAGCAGAACAGGGGAAGATCACAGGCTAGGTTCCATATGCAATAGCCAACACCATGCCTCTGTGAACTCTCTCACCCCCACTACCAGGGATTTGTTAATCAGGATTAACAGTAACAATGGTCACATGGACTGTTCCATGATTCACAGAAGTCTGGTCTAACTCAATATTTTTGGGGGTGTGGAGGGTTGCTTTGTGGGATTGTTGTTATGGTTTGAGTCTAGATGTTCCCCCCCCAAAGCTTCATGCTGTCGTGGAGGAGGGCTTCTAGAATTTGTGAATGATTCATGGTCCAATCCTGGGATTATGGGTGTGAGTGCTATACCCAAGTCAGTATGGCTACATACAATATAAAGGACAGAAAGAGTCTTCTCTCCATGCTTCTCTCCTTTTTCCCTTTTGCTCTTGTTGCTTGTCTGTTGCAGCAACCATGAATGATTGACCCTCAGGCATGCCACCTTACCTTGTAACCAGCTGAGTATGGACTGAAACCTCCAAAAACTGTAAGCTAAATAAAAATTTCCTTCCTTCATTTTGGGCAGCAAGTATTTTGTCTCAGTAATGAGAAAAAAATTAACCAAGACAGTTTTATGCTTTTGAGATGGGGTCTTGCTAATATAATCCAGGCTGGCCTTGAACTTGCTATGTAACCCAGACAGTCTTGAACTTGCAGCAAACCTCTTGCTTCAGCCTCCTGAGTGTTGGGATTACAAATGTGTGCCACCATGTCCAGCTTAACTCAGTATTTTTATGCTTTGAAATTCTGAAGACCATGAATGAAATTCTCAGTGCCCTCAGAAATCTTCAAGGTCAATAGTTTTATTCTTTCTCCACCAAATGACTTATGAAGAAACATAAATGATGAGAATGATTTCTTCCCAACCTCTTTTTTTGTGTCTCCTTTAACTATTTTAACTCTACTTTTACCACTTTTATATTTTGGGCACCATAGTTGTTTTTTCATTGCTGAGACAAAATAACCAACACCCAATTTTAAGGAGGAAAGGTTTATTTATCTTGCAGTTTGTAGAGATTTTACCTCCTAATGAGTTGGTTCCAAGGCAGGGTGGCATGGTAGACAGGCAATACAGAGAAGAAATAGTTCATGGTGGGCAAAAGGTAACAAAGGAATGACCACAGCTCTTTCTATCCCTATTATCTTTCTCAGGGTACTTAGCGCTCATACTCTTAATTCGAGTACCCTTAATCCTAGCACTGCACCATGAATCAGTTCCAGCATTACACACTCTGGATCCATCCACCTCTGAAAAGGCCTCACCTGTGAGGTTTTGGGGGGACGTCTAGACACCCATCATAACGGCATCCACAAAAGATTTCTCATAAAGATAGTATTCTCTAAGCTAAATGACAAATAAGCTAATAAAACCCAGAAACCAGAAAAATGAAAACCAGTATTTTAGGAAATTAGTGTGAAGAATGTTAATAGTTTGATTTATTATATCCATCTTGCTTTCTCAATAACCAGGAAAAAGTGTGTGATCTACATGAGTCAGTTCTGAAGCCTTACAAAAGCTCCACTCAATACAGAGGGGTTTGGGAGGGTTGAAAGAATAGAAGTTTAAAGTCTTAGGTATTTTAACTTTGAAAGTAGTAGTGTTAGAGAATTTTCATCTAATCATTTTATATTTCAACATTAGAGAACTTGAATCAAGCACAATTCTTCATTCACACATACAAGATGGTTCCTGAAAAATCCTTATATTTACAGATTAAACTGGCCTCATTAGCAGGAAAGCTATTAGAAAAATGACAGCACCCAAGATTTAAACAATAAAAAATTGTTTGGATTCTGCCCAGTTGTCTACTGTTGACTGTTGAAATGAACAGCTGTGAGCTCTGCGCTCATAGTGTTCACAGGGCCTGAAAGTCCTTGGGGGAATCCTACAGTTGTTACTTCAACAAACATATCTTTGTCACATTGGGCAAAGCATGTAATTTATTTCTTGTGGAGCGACGAACCCTGGGTTTGAGCAAGGCAACTGGGAGCCCAGTGTATAAACTGGAACGCTGTAGGTATGAACGTAGTCCCTCCCCTTGGTATCAATTTCCTCTGTGGTCTCCATGACCCCTGGACATATCTGGGGGTGTGTGTCAGTGCCCAGATTGGGGAAAGAAAACATTAGGCATCTCTTTGGCAATGCTGTGTGCCTCACACAATACTAAATACCCCACGGTGGATTTTGAAGAAATAAGAGACTGCTACAGCATTTTGTTTCTCCTGCCTTCTTGACAGAATCAGAGGAGCTTGTCACTGGGATTATTTTGCTAAATTTTGGTTTCCAAATTACACTTTGTCTCAGTTCTTACCTTCTTCAGGAGCTGCCTTTTTAACTTGATGATCTATTCAGTGTAGTATTTTATCAACACCTCTTTAACACACAATTATATTAAAGAGGGTCAGATTTGTAATCAGAAGACTGAGGTCCTAAATCTGTTATAAAGTTTATTCTAGTGAAAAATAGTCATAATACCACCACCATAGAATCATGGTGTCTGTCAAATGAGATCATGTATGCCAGTGAAATTTGTGAAGAGCAAAGATCAGTGCAAACTAAAATATTATTAAATCTTATTTTATAGCACTCTTGGTAATGAAAATCTTCAAAATCTACCCACTTTATCCAGAATAAAGTCCATGTGTCTATTATTTTTCTTTTTTCACTGAGGTCATTTCTGTTTTTAGTATGTCATCACGCCTGGACACCTTGCACAGGTAGTATGATGAAGGGAGAAATGTCATACAAGGCTCCATGTACGTACTGCTCCTGGGATGGTCCTGTCTGAATTGTCTTACTGAGGCTAAGGCATGGCATTCACCACTGCTGTGTTGCAACTGATGTTCACAGAAAAACTCTCTGCCAAGTGCAGCCATCTTTGAAATACCTTTTCATTTCTTAGGTCCAGGTTCTACTTCTCCTTCAGTAAGGCGGGCAGGCACACTTCCTTAATGGAGGTAGTCAGTGCTGGAAAAGCAATGCATCCCTGGACTAATTTAAAATAATACCAGAGATATAAAAGAAAGCCGTGTACCAACAAAAGGAACAGGATTGTGGTGACAGAAGAGAAAACATATGCTTCAAGTAGTTTGTAAGCGGAGCACCGAAGAAGAAGAGGAGGAAGCAGCACTCTAGAAGGTGAGAGGAGGGGACTGCAGAGAAGACAGTCACCCAGGACCCCAAAAAGCCTTGGGAGCTTTGGACTTGAGCTGGAGCATCAGTCCATGATATCTTGGGGCCAACTAGCAGTTCTAGAAAGACAAAGCATTTATAGTAGAGAGAGTGGAATTGTTAAAAAAAATCATCTCCAGAGATAAAGAGAGACCTACAAATTCAGAAGATCTACACAAGTTAAGAAGGATAACAGAAAAAAATGAGAAGCTCCAAAAAAATTAAGAATTTACCAAGAAACTCCCCGTGACATCTCTGAAGATTAAATAAAGTGGAAATTTACATCTGTGTATCCTCATTTGAGCACACACATCAGGAAAACAAGGGGGAAAACCAAGAAAGAAGACATGGTACTGACTAGTGAAGAATTTAACCTTGTCCCCAAAGAAGTTTAGCCTTTGCCTTGATCTTCTGGGAGGTCATGTCTAAACCCGGAGAGTGTTTTTGGGTGTTGGAGTCTTTGGATAGCTAGATGGTAACAATGTGCTTTAGGTTGGAGCTCTGGTCCAGCTAATGGTAACAGTATGATTTAGGGTGGGGCCTTGGGTCACAGCTTGAGGAGTTGAGAACTGGAGACTGAGATCAGCCACATGGACCTTCAATCCTGCATGTGGTTTGGAGCCATTACTGTGCTTCAGGGTTGGCTGAAAAGGCAATGCATCCTGACTCCACCCAGACAGGAATAGGAAGCTCTGCTTTTGGTACACCCCTAGACTCCATTCTATGCTCTTCTCCCCAGATGACTTTTGTCTATATCTGTCTTAGTTATCAGGAAACAAATATCGGACACCCACAAGTTAATGGAAAAAAGGTTTATTTTAGCTCACAGTTTGTGGAGGTTTCAGTCCATAGTCAGCTGGCTCCAAGTCAAGAGGAGTATTGCAGAGGAGAAAGCATCCATGGCAGGGCAAACATGAAGCAGCAAGACCCCCTTCTTCTTTTCCTTTATATCCTATCTAGTCTATAATATGCCTATTGATTTGTGCTGCCCACAACAAGAAAGGAACTTTTCAATAAGTGACACCCAGAACAGTGCTAAGCCAATCAGTGGACTGATCTAGTATCACACACCAATGATCCAATATCACACACTCATGATCTAGTCACTGCCAGAGCTGCATGAGGCTTGGGGCAGTGGTGGTTGCAGGAGGGGGGCCCATCTAGATATAAGCCATAACAATATCTTTCTCTACAGTAAATCTCAGTCATGGGTATAGCAGTTCAAAAGGTTCTGAGACCTACAGAGTTACCAAAACGGAGGGTAGCTTGAAGAATAGTCCCAACTTAAAATCGATGTCACAAATGAAGGCAGTCTTGTATAGGGAGTATTTCCTAATTATGCAGTTGTCTAATTCTCCATAGAAATACACAAACAGTAAACCAGTTTAGAGGAACAATGAAACAACAATCAAGGATGACACTTGTGAAGGAGATCAATAACGACATTAGTCCAACTTAGGAGACTTACAGGAGAGCAGTTTCAAGGGAAAGACTGTAATGTAGTTCAGATAACAGCTGCTGCTAAGTTGCAAGATGGTAAGGCATGGTAGGAAAAGCCTTAACAAGGTAAAAACAGAAAGACCATAAAGAATAGATGAATCAAAACACTTTTGCCAGAATTTTGTGCTCCAAATAAGAAACAATTTAAAGTGATCATTTTTGGCTATTGGTAAAATGTAAGAGAAGAGCCTGTTTAACCTTGGTGTCTGTGTATTTTCCTCTTGAGTGGCACAAAGATTATGAAATCGTGATCACAGGCAAGGGAATGTAATTATTAACACTCTCTGGCTCTGTGATGAATAGTCATAATAACACAAAATTTGTTTATTGATTATGAGCTTTTAAAAAAACCTATGTGCAAGCAGGGAGGGTTTAATAGTGATTAAGAACAGAACATTGAACTCTGGTGATGTTTCAGTAAAGATCTAGCTGACAGATTTTGGAAAGCAAAAAGCTGATAGGAGTTGGAGAAGGAATGAGAAAGGTGCAGATACCCTCATTTTATAAAGTGAGGAGATGGCGCCTCATGCCTAGAATTCCAGCAGTCAGAAAGCTGAGGCAAGGGGATCATGAGTTTGTGACCTGTCTAGACTACATAAACAGATCCTGTCTTAAAACAAACAAACATAAATAAATAAGTAAAATGAAATGAAGAGTGAAAAGAATCTGTTGAAAATTACTGGAAAGATTAAATAGTGACAGCAAAAGTGACTGTGCAGAGCAGGGCTAAAGATGTTCTATCGGGCAAAACCAAAACAATAATTCAACCCAGTTCACACTGTAAATGACAATGCCAATTCCAGGTAAATCACAGATCCTTTAGACAGAGAAGGCAAGAGAGTAAGTGTTAGAAAATAACATAGCAAAATAGATTTACGATCTCTACATAAGAGATTTATTTTTAAACTTGCTGAACATAAAGTAATACCAGCCTTACTGGGAAGGAGTGATAAATTTAATTACAGTAAAATTAAGAACATTTAAATAATAAAAAGTAGTTATCAGATATATTTGTAATACACATTTAATATTTATAATAACCATCAAAGGGCCAATATTCAGGATATATGAAGAACTCATGAAATTCAATAAGAAAATAAAACCTAATAGATAAGTGGGAAAATAGACTCAAAAGCTACTTTAAAGTGGAATATGTTAAATTGCTCAGTAAGCATGCAATGAAGTGCTTAATCTCCTTTATGATTTGGATCTTAAATATCCCTCAAAGCTGTCAGATTGAAGGTTGGGGTACAGTAGAATTCAGAGTTTAGTCTTTGGTGGGTGATTGAGTTGTGAGGGCTCTGACCTCATGAGTCGATGAATCCTTTCCTGAATTCATGGCTAAATGGGCTTTGGGGGAAGAGTTTTATTATAAAAGCTCTCTGTCTCTCTGCTTCCTGGCTGCTACAAGACAAAGAACCTTCCTCTGCAACATTCTTCTGTAGCGGTGTGCTCTCTGGACACAGACCTAGAAACACAGCACAGCTAAATGAGCATGGACAGAAACCTCCAAAACCAGGAGTCAAAATAAGTTTTTTCCTCTTTTAAGTTGATTTTTCTCATGTGTTTTGTCACAACAGTGGAAGGCTGATTAACAGTCTTAGTCATCAGAGAAATGCAAATTAAACTGCAAAGAGATACAGTATAGTGGTACCTCGGTTCATCAGCTTGATTCTTTCCACCATTCTGGTCACAAAATGAGTTGGACAAGAACTGCATCAAGTTCAGTGGTTAGGTTCAATGTTGCCCTTAGAGGGATCGTCCAGTTGAGTGTGCAACCAGAGTCACGAAAGGAATTGAGTTCGTCAAATGAGGTACCACTGAACAAGCACATTGGAATGCCTAAAACTAAAAAAAGGAAAAGCTGGAAATACTCAGGATTGTCAAGCTCATGGAGCACCTGGGACTTCATATATTCCTGGTTGGGATAGAAATCAGTTTTATCAATTTGGAATATCAAAGACACCGGACCTCATGATCTAGCAATTTCTTCCTTAGGTATAGATCCAAAAGAAATCTACATGCCCACGTGTACCAGGAGCTGTATATGAGAAAGTTTAAAATATCTTCAATTTAAAATGCCCTAAACAATAAGAACAAACAAAATGCCTGTTGGCGGGTGAATGGACAAATAAACTGTTGTGTGGTTCTACAATGCAATGCCAGGTAACAGTGAGTATGAATGAACTATAACTGAATGCCACAGTATGTATGAATCTCACAAATACCAAGCTAAGAAAAGCCTAATGCAAAATGTAGTGTATAATTCTATTTGTATAAGATCGGAGAGAGGCAAAATATAGTTTTGCACAATACATCCAAAAATGGAAAAAATATAAAGAAAAGCAAGGAAGTGTTTATCACATGTCAGGAGAGTTTTGCACCTAAGGAAAAGGGAGCAGTTTGTTTTTCACATGCATGAATGGACCTTCTAGGGCTGGAATGCCTCTGCTGGCTCTGGGCAGCCCTTACAGGGAGGTGAGCTTCAGAGCGCTCTCACGTATTACGTATTTCCTTGATACATGATGTGTTTTACAAACCAAACAGAAGATTACATAAAAAGGAACCAGTGCTT
The DNA here is from genome assembly GCA_004027455.1 of Hydrochoerus hydrochaeris. Classification (NCBI taxonomy): domain Eukaryota; kingdom Metazoa; phylum Chordata; class Mammalia; order Rodentia; family Hydrochaeridae; genus Hydrochoerus; species Hydrochoerus hydrochaeris. The sequence continues at coordinate 103,975 of PVLA01002901.1, read as the reverse complement.
TATTAGTGGCACTAGGAATTGCACATGCTAGCTGAGCTATGCCCTAGCCCTCAAACTTCTTTGTTATTGGCTATTCATTTTACAAAGGATTGTGTTTCAATGTGGTATTTTCATACATATGCATAACATATTTTGATCATATCTATGTCTCCATTACTATTTCTTATACTCCTGCCCTTCCTTAATCACTTCTTCTAGTCTAATGATAGCCTGTCTTCTACTTTCATGCCATTCCCCGCCACAGTTTTTTTTTTTTTTTCCCCAAAATTTCACATATTAGGGAAAACTGTCTTTCTGACTCTGGCTTATTTCACTTAACATGATCTCCAGTTTTATATCCTTTCCTGCAATGATATAATTTTGTTCATCTTTATGGCTGAATAACATTCCATTATATATCTATATCAATGTATCTATGTATCTATCTATCTTCTTTATCTATTCATCCACTGATGGACACCTAGGGTGGCTCCACATCCTGGCTATTGTGAATTGTGCTGTGGTAGACATGGGTATATGGTCTCTCTACAGTAGGTTGTATTTAATTCTTTTAGGTATATACCAAGGAGTGGTATAGCTGGGTCCTATGGTAGTTCCTCCACATTGATTTCCAGGGTCCCCAATCCTTTTTTTTTGTTTTTGTACTGGAGATCGAACTCAAGACCTTGCGCTTACCAAGCAAGGGCTTGAACTGCTGAGCTAAATCCCTGCCCCCCCCCGAGTGCTTTTTAAAATTTATTTTGAGGTGGGTTTTGTTAAGTTGCCCAGGCTGTCATGAAACTCACTATCTTTCTGCCTTAGCTTTCTGAGTAGCTGCAATTACAGGTGTGTGTCACCATGTCTATCAAAGAAATTAAGTGATAAAAGTAAATCATAGAGCAACAAAAAGTAATGATATACCTCCTAAAAATTGAGAGATGTAAAGTAGTCATATATTGAATTAATGCTTCTCCAGAATCATAGCAAGTTAATACAATTTCCAAATGAGCCAAGAAAAGCTAGGAAAGCACTGTTCTGTATTGTGTAACTTCCTCTAGAAAATAATGTATACTTAGTAACACGTTAACCAAGAAAAACTATCACATTATATTCACATTTTTATATTAAAATAACTATTTGACTGGACACCCAGGTTAAAAATAAATTTGTTGGCCAAATTAATTTGGTTTGAGGAGTGTTAATTTTTTATTTTTATTAGTACATGTTTGCAGGACATAAAGAATACATTCATGGTGTGGAATTGGCACATGTACCTGATGCACCTCAACCCTCCTTTTTCCCCTTGGCCTTCATCCCTGCTTGCTTTTTTTTTTTTTTTTTTTTACCAGCAACACATTCATTTATATACTTTATAAGTTCTTATCAAGCTAATTATCATAAATACAGATTAACAGCCAGAATAATAGGCCAACAACATGTAAACCACTTAAGATAACTATGAGTTTTAATTTTTGAGTGAGCTATTTTGCTTTGCCCTAAATGTCTATTGAAGCTATTTTGCAAATTAACTGAAATTCAAAAATCCTATTTTCTCATTATAAGTTTTCATATCACTTGTGAGAACTTTGAGGATATGAATAGATTCCAGAATACTTTTAAACAGCAAAAATCTCATTTATTGTATAACTATCTAGAATTATGATAATTGGAAGAGTCAAGACTATTATTTTCTTTCGACTCCATTGCATTTTAGAGACATTTGTGTTAAAAAAAATAAGGTAATCTTTAATAATTTCTGAAATCACCATCACCACCACCAACACCTGCCAAATCCAAACAAAAGAAAATCTCTATACTTCTACAAAAAACCAGCCTGATAAGACAGATTGCTTATAAGAAAGGATAGATCACTTTAGTTATCAATTTAAGTGCATTATTAAGTTTACTGAAAAACTACACACACAAAAAGTTGCTTTTCAAATAGGGACATCATCTAATTTTTAAAAATTTACTATGTAACTGGGAGTAACTGTGAGTTACTACATAACTGGTAGTAATACTACCCTCTCAGAAATGGGAAATTTCTTGAACTAATCTGGCTATAGTTTTAGATTACAAAGCAGTAATACCTGTTATTCATAGCACTCTGGGAGGATGAAGCAGGAGGATCACAAGTTTGAGCCACCCTCTGTAATTTTGGGACTTAGTGAGACTCTGTCACAAAATAACAAATGAAAAAGTGCTGGCAATATAGCTCCATGCAACGGTTCTGGGCTCAATACCCAGTAACACACACACACACACACACACACACACACACACACACACACACACACAGAGATTGGTTATATTCATTTACCTTTTCAAAACTATTATTTTTTTAAAAAGCATATATATCCTGGAAGAATTATGCATATTTCCAAAATGCTTACTAAAAAATAGTATGAAGTAGGCAAATATACTTCTAATTTAAAAAAATGAGCTTGAAAATTGAGATTATACCTTGTTAAATTAGCTTCTAAGAATAGGGTAGATTAAACTCTGAGAACCTTGGACAGTGTTACCATAACACTTTTAATGAAATATAAATTTTTTATAAAAGGGAAATTTTTTTCATGTTCTAACTCTAGGGTTTTTTTTATTTTCTCACTAATATAGTAAATAAATATGACTGCTTTTTTTTCTGAGGAATCCATTATCTCAGGACAGTTGAAGCAAATCAATCCTTTCTGTAAATCGCAGCAGTTTTCTTGTTGTGCCCTTTAAATTTGCTTTTTATGGAAGTATGTCGAGACATCTGGGTACTTTTGCCTTTAGCATTTGATACTACTTTGGTCTCATTTTAATTGTTAAGTCTATCTGTTGTAATGTCTCAGTTCTTCTGAGTGTTGGCAATAAAAAGCAAAGACACTGCTAGTGAGAACCACCCAAATATCCCCATCACTTCTGGCTTGGGTCTTGTTTTGACTTGGTGGATTTACTTCAGGCCTTGTCCACATTTTCAACCCATATTTTCAAAGAATGAAAAGCATGGATTACCTGAAGATTGCATGTCACAGATGGGGTTTAGAAAATGACCAGTTATAGGCAGAAAGATCAACCAATCTGTTTTACAAACAGGGTTGACAAATAGCAACTAGCTGTTTGAGCACACCAACTTCAACCTACCTCTGTCTCCTTTACTCTAAAATCAGTTGTGAGTCATCCTGTTCTGTCTGTTCGACACCTCTGTTTATAGTACATCTTGAACTTTCTCATGTAGCAACGCTATTGGTAAACAGCATGGGTGAGGATAGGACAGCCTGACCCTGGTGGACAAAATGTGTATCTTATGTGTGATGCAGGGATGTTTTGCAAAGCTTTGAGCAATTATTCAAAATACTTCTGTGTGTGTGTGTGTGCTCATGTGTCTGACACGTAGTGACTTATGTTCTAAGAGTATGAATTTTTCTCTCTTAAAAAGTTGGCAGCCAGCCCATCCTCTCAGCAATGGGAAATTTCTTGAACTAATCTGGCTATACTTTTAGATTATAAAGCAGTAAGTCTTTGTCCACTCAGCACTGCCAATTATCTATGAATGTCCCTATATAGTAACAACTTCAAAAAGTAACAAAAAAGAGAGGTCTTTTTATTAGCTTGTTTTGCATATCAGCTTGCCAGATAACTGTATACTAATTTCACTTCTAAAGCAGAAAGGACTTATTTAAAGGACTGACCTTGATAAAGAAAATAATACAGTTGCAATCCACTTTCTGAATATTTGGCCTTGGATTTGTTACAGTCTGGAAGATGAGGACTTTTGAATTAAATTCCAGACTCCAGGACAATAAAACTTGGATCAAATCACCTCCCCATCACTTTAGTTTTCAAATCTGCTAATTGAAAATAAAAAGCATTTACTTTCTTCTTACAGGAGCGTGAAGCACTGGTAATTACTTTGAAGATGTAAATCCGTGCCAATGCGCTGATGCTATTGCAGGTATTAAGGCAAGTGTCACGGCTCATTTTCCTTCCTTATGGAACCAAAGTGGCCATCACATTTCTCACTGGGAATAAGAAGGCCTACGTCTCTGTCAAGAATCCAGAGATAAACTCTGGTGTCACATGTTGCCCCGTTAACCAGAAAAATCAATCCCGATTTTGTGAGAACTCCAGTTTTTATTTTCTAAATAAGAGAAGGTAGAATTTTCTCAAACCATGAATAAATGGGTACAACGATCTGTTAGAAAAGTAACAGAAATGAGAGACAGACTGAAAAATGATAGAAAGACTGTAACATTTTTTCTTTCTCTTTCTTTCTTTCTTTCTTTCTTTCTTTCTTTCTTTCTTTCTTTCTTTCTTTCTTCCTTCCTTCCTTCCTTCCTTCCTTCCTTCCTTCCTTCCTTTCTTTCTTTCTTTCTTTCTTTCTTTCTTTCTTTCTTTCTTTCTTTCTTTCTTTCTTGTACCCGGGATGGAACTCATAACCTCATACTTACCAAGCAAACACTTGACCTGCTGACTAAATTCCCAGCACTAAAGTTTACTTTTCTGAGGGTCTTTAAACAAATAAAATTAAGCAAAAACAGAGACAAGTGGATTGGATTTGTCACTTTTTTGGAAGTCCTTTTAATTTATAGCATGCTGACGAAAGTTGTTAGGCCTGCTACCAATATCCTACTGAGTGCCTACCCATGTGCTAGGCTGGGTAGTATTCATTGGGAGCTCAAAAGTGAAAATGAAGAAATTTTTGGTCTCAGCATCTTAACCTCCCACAGGAGAGAAATAAATACAAATAATTGCAATACTGGGTGATAAGAGCTGGGCCAAGAGCAAAAACATGTCCTCTGCAAGTTTTGCCTAGGGTGTGGGACCAAGGATGCGATGTCTGTTCTTGGTCCTGAGACTGAGTGGAGGTTAGGCAGAGGTGTCATTCTAGACAGAGCACAGCTTGGACAAAGGCACTGAGCTGCGGATGTCAGTAGCTTACTAGAGATACATTAGAGGAAAGAGCATTTGAGGATTAGATGGCTGTAGGGTGGTAACTTTGTTAGGTGGGTGTTTACTGGCTGCATGATTTGAGGTACAACACTTTTTTGAGCCTTGGTTTCTGCATCTGTAATGTGGGGACAGTATTACAGATCCTGGAGAGGTGCTATAAGAATTACATGAAGCTACAGATGTAAAGGTTCTGGAACATTCCAAGAACACAGATATTCTCTAACTGATCACTCTTTGTCACCTTAAATGGGCTATAACTGTTGTAGAAATGCATATTCTTCTGAATATCAGGTCTTATACTGGGTCTTCTCAGTTTATCATTTTACACACAAATAATCAATTTGCCATTTTATAGATAATAAACTTTTCCCTTCTTGCTGTCCTAGGGATTGAACCCAGGGCCCTGTGTATGCTAGACAAATGCTCTAGCACTCTGATAGATCATCTTGGTAAATCATCTGTTAGATGGAAACAGCAGCCACTTTTAGGGTTGTCTTGAGGACTAGAATTAACATTACACATAGTTCCAATGGTACTTTCAAGCAATAATTACTGTTATTAGAATTACAATAACACTTCTCATTTAGAAACCAATATTTCTGGAAAAAAGTTCTTACTTTATAGTTCTAGCTGGCCTCAACCTTGCAGCAGTCTCTCTGCCTCAGCTTCCAGAATGTTGAGACAACAAACATGCACCATCACACCTGGCTCTGAAACCAGAATTTGTACACACAATTGAGTTTTTATACTACTACAGAAGGAAGAGTATTTTTTTTTGTGTGTGTACAGGACTGTGTATTGCTGTTCAGACAAAAGCAAGATGTCACTTTTGAAAGTATAATATCCCTCTCAAGGGTAATGTGCCCTATTGATGGGTCTTGTGTGAGCTGACATAAATCAGTCATCCAATTACGTTTGTCTTTTTCATTTCTGTGTTCCTGAATGAGACAGCATGCCCATTACCTAGCAGATGTTCAGAGGCATAGCTACTGTATCAACCAGCAGCAGCTCTTTAGTTGATTTTCTCAAATACACTTTTTTTTTTGATGGAAGAAAGCAATTTTAGATAAATACATGAGGTGTCACTTGGTGGAGAAGATAGTGTTGGGCTGAAATCTTTGGCCAGAGGATGCACTGTTCTAGTCTGTAATTACAAATGTAAATGGTTATTATAGTTATGATTATTATTGATAGTTCTAGTAAGTATTATCGTAGAGGTCAACTGTTACACGGATAAACCGGGAGTAGAATACAAGGACTGACCTTGATAAAGAAAATAATTTTCTTTATCAGGAATTTCACCGGGAGTGAACGTGGGTTCACTTTGTATTTGTTTTCTTAGATTCTCATGTACATGTCAGAAATGGCAGAAAACTCCAACACTTTTTAACTTTTTAAAGTTAAAATTGGGCCGGGGGTTTAGCTCAGTGGCACAAGCACTGCCTGGCAAGTGCGAAGTCATACGTTCGATCCCTGGTACCAAAATAAATAAATAAATAAATAAATAGAAAGATAAAGTTAAAGCCAGAGGTCATGTCCCCCTATTCTATCAGGGTTCAGTTATGAGCACAAACAATAATGAAAGTGGTTATACGTTAGGTGGCTCAAAGTTGTGAAAGTGGCAGTCGTTGTCTGTCTGAAAAACATTGGATGGTGGGAGGAAAAATCAGGATGGATGCACTGGAGCTTCCTCGCCACATAACACAGCCACATCTTCCAAGGGCCATTTGTCTCTTCTGGTTTTCAGGCAGAACTGTGCCCGTGCCGTGCCGGACAATGGTACTTGTTTTACTTTCATGAACTACAAGAAAGGAGAAGCACAGCTTTCTTTGAAAGCCTATCTCTTCTTCAAGGGCTTATTATTTTAGTTGCATTTTAAATTAAAAAAATCAGTTTGCAAATGAGAAGGTGACCAAGACATGGAGAGAGAATGGAGGTGGTGCAGGGAAGAAGCAGAAAGAATTAAAATGTGTTATGTGTGTACCAACTCCTTATGATGGATAGAAACATTATGGACTGCAAATGCACTAAAGAACATAAAAAGGACAGCCGAAAAAAGCACAAACCTTTTGAGGACAAATAAATGAATAAATAAATAAATTCAGTCAAGGCCCTCTTCTTTTTTGTGTAGTCTTTTTTACTGTAAACCATTATTTGACCTATATTTAGCTACTTTTTTTCTTAGCAGTACTAGGGGTTGAATCCAAGGTCTTGTGGATGCCAACTGAGCACACTATCACTCAGCTACGTCTCCAGTCATTGGCCTAGATGTAGATGCCTTTCATTGGCAAAGACTGCAAATCCATTCTTTCATACATTTGAAAACTAAGGGGAATTTAATTGGAATTTTACAACTTTAAGGCTCTCTGCTTTGTTTCCAGACTTGAAAAGACATTTGATGTTTCAGGTATTGCCTGTACAACTCATAGTCATTACTATCCTGGTCATACATTGTTCCTTTGATCAATGACATTTTTTTTTTGTGTGTGTGTGTGTGTGTGTGTCTTTTTTAGACAGAGTCTTGCTATGCAGTTCAGGCTGGCCTTGAGCTCACTTTGTAGCCCAGGCTGGTCTCAAATTTGAAACGATCCTCTTGCCTCAACCTCCTGAGTGCTGGGGTTATAGGCAGATACCACCATGCCCAGCTTTATCAATGACATTTATTCACTCAGAAGCTTCTATGTATGTGGACATCTAAAATTGCTGTTTTGTTAGACAAGAAGAAGAAGAAGAAGAAGAAGAAGAAGAAGAAGAAGAAGCAGAAGCAGAAGGGAAGAAAGGAAGAAAGGAAAAAAGGAAGAAAGAAAAAGACAACTTCATAACTATCAAATTTTTAACTATCAAGCACCTACTATGTACAAAACAAATATTCTGTTATGTGGGAAAAGATATCTACAGTAAAATATCAAATGGAAGTTTTTAAAAAAAGATTTACTCTATTGATTGTGAACTTATATTTGTAAACAATATTTTATATGGTACATAGTTTTTTAAATTGCTTGTTTGTAAATCATGCATTAATTCATCCAATTAAAAAGATTTAGCAAAAATTTTCTTAAAATTTGTTGGCTTAAACATAAAAAAACTTGTTCCCATTTATTGAAATACAGTGAAATAGTATGAAAGTTAATAAAAATAAAAATTGAAAGTTCTTTTCTAACCATCTGGATTATAACTCTTTATTCTAGCTCTCTCTTCTTTTATCTTGGATATAAAATCTTTAGGGCTTTTTATTTACTCAGAATTTTATAATGACTAATTTCTTTTTATATATAGAATGTCTTACTTTTGAAATCAAGAAGAGTTAATGTGTCCATTCCTAAATAGTGTTTTTAAAATTCACCTCCCACATTCAAGTGGTTTTTAATTGAGCAGTTTTTGAAATTTCTGAGAAATATTAAAAGATGGCTTATACTCTCAAAACACTTTGACTTAAAATCAACTTTTAAAGAACATAAGGTACATGCAGTAACCATATTATTTTAGCTCTTATATGGGTTGAAAACTAAACAAATAAGTTATTTAAAGATTTTATCTATGCTACACAAATAAGAACCGATGGAAAAAAATCCTTGTGCAAAACAAACTAGTCTTCCAGAGAGGACAGAGGTGCATGATTGATATGTGATAATGTTGGTCTCATCTTAGTTTTAGAAAAATAAGATAACTTGGAATTTAATTCACCTTTCCTTTTAATTTTTTCTTAAACTTTTGTCATCTTTTATTACTTATTTGCTGATGGATATGGGAGATCAAATATTTAGGTAGCAAATATTACAGATGTTAATAGGACCTCTCTGAAACAACTTGTGTTTAGCAACTTTTAAATTCAGATTGAGTCTCTCTCTCTCTGTCAAACAGAGTTGTATTTTCTACTAGTAAATTATGGTTCCTAAACAACTGTGATGGCACATTCCTATCATGCTAGCACTCTGGGAGGCTGAGGCAGAAAGATTGCCATGACTTCCAGGTCAACCTCTGCTACATAGTTTAAGGCTGGCCTGAACTACATAGTGCGACCTTTTCTCAAAAAACCCCAAACCAAACCAAAACAAAATATATACAGAGAGGCCCCTCCCCCCTCAAAAAAGAAACAGAAAATGGTGGAGTAGGGATCAGTAGCAAAATTCAGAATCTGGATACTAGAAAAGAACAATTTGTTGAAGAAAAAAAGAAAAGCAGACCACTGGGAATTGGGAAAGAGCTGTCGGGAGAAATTAGGAGCTACAGAGAAGTTGGAAAGATGGCCCACAGTGTACAGGAAAGAAGGAAACAGGTCACTATGTCGTTTCTCCTGGTAGTCGGCCCTCATGCTGTAGCGTGTACTGTTAGTTTTAGTTAGTCCAAACCCACTCTACAGAGCCTGTTTCTTTTTCAAACTTTAATAAAACTTTGCTACCATTAAAAAAAAAAACAAATAAAATAAAACAGGAAACAATTTGAACTATTTTCCCTGGGCCTTGTGGCTCGCAGAGAGGGGACTCAGGCTTTCCGGAAGCAAGGTAATCACCAGGAAAGGAGAAATGGGTCCTACGGCCTTTGCAGACTGCAAAAGCAGCACTCCAAGAGGTCTTCTATCTGCAAGCAAAGCCTGGAGAAGTAGTCAAACACAGACACTCAACATAGCTCCAGAATGCATGGTCAGGCACCATTTCAGGAAGGCATTATTTAAATTTAGGACTCAGAAAAACTAAACAACCTTTCTTCAGTGCTCCCATTGTTACCTTCCCACAGTGACTTGGTAAGAGAGAGCCAAGGGGGACAGCTGTGCACAGGGAGCAGGCTGTAAAGAGATGCTCCCAAGAGTTTTGACTCAGGCCCAGGAAGGACACAGTGTTTACACTCTGTGCCGAGAACCAGGACTGGGTTAAACTGTGCTCCGAAATACCTGGATCTGAAAATGCCTGTCAGCATTAAGTACCTGAGCCCTTCCAGCCTAGATCTAAGGCCTGAATTCCTCCCTATCTGCCGATAGGACCAAGGACGTGTCCCAGCACAGACACTGCCACAGTAAACAGCGGGAGCTCCGGGTTGGGGGTGGGCATGTCTCACAAGGATGGGTGGGGACAGGCGAAACTTGCTGGACTGTAAAACTGTGGGTCCTAGAAGGAAAGCACCACTTGAAAATACAGAAAACAATTTTTTTCCCTGTGTTTTGGGCTCTTTCCCCCGCTTTTTTCTTTCTTTTTACTTCTTTTACTCTTTTTTCCCTGTTCTAGTTTTTTTTATTTTTAAAATTTCCATATGATTTCTTTCTCTCTCTTTTTTTCTTTTATCTTTAATTTCTCCTTGGTTTTTTTTTTTCTGTTGCTTTTATCTAATTCTCTAACCATCTTTCTACTGCATAATAGGATCCTTTGTAGGTGGGTTGGGGGAAGAGAGGAAATGAGTGACAGGAAAATAATGCAATGATAGGAACAAGTCAATACCATTCAGTAATGACTGTCCATGTGAATGGTTGCCACTCTCAAGTCAAAAGGTATATAGGTTGGCAAATGGATCAAGAAATAAAACTCAGTGATATACAATGTATAAGTAACATATATCATCTCAAAAGAAATACACAGATTAAAAACTGAAGGATGAGAAAACGACATTTCAAGCAATGGGAACCCAGAGAAAAGCAGGAGTAGCTATCCTGATTTTAAACAGTGGATTTGAATCCAGAACTGATCAGAAGAGGTAAAGAAGTTCACTACACATTGTTTAAAGGAATATTTCAACAGAAAGAGATAATAATCATAAACATATATGCATCAAGCAGTGATACACCCAACTTCATAAAATACTACTGGACATAAAAATTAGATAAACACCAATAAAATTGTAATGGGGTACCTCAGTATGTACTGTCACAAAATATCAATAAAGAAATAGCAGAGTTGAACCAGATCTTTAAATAAATGGACTTGATAGATATCTACAGATGTTCCATCCAAAAACATAATATGCACTCTTTTCAGCAGTACATGAGATTTTCTGCATAGTAAACCACATTCTACCCCATAACTATGCTTAAGTAAATGTGAAAGAATCCAAACTATCCTGTGTATAATATCCTATCACAGTGCAACAAAAGTAGAAGTCAGTGACAAAAGAAGCCAAAGGAATTGTGCATACAAACAAACAACAAAAAAACCTAAATACCCTCTGGAATAATCAATGGGTCACACAAGATATTAAGGAAGAAATTAGATAGTACTTGGAATCAAATGATGATGCCAGTACAACATAGTGTAACCAACAGGACACAACATAAACAATCCTAAGAGGGAAGTTTATAGCTGTGAATGCTTACACCAGAAAAGCAGAGTGAGCCAAAACAAATAATCTTATGATGTACTTGAAGGTCCTAAAAAAACCAACAACAATCCAAATCCAAAGCTAGTAGAAGGAAGAAAATTATAAATGTACATGCAGAAGTCAATGAAATTGAGACTAAAGAAAAATACAAAGAATCAATGAATTAAATACATATTTCTTCAAAAGAATAAACAAAAACTACCCCAATCAATCTTACCAAAAATAGGAAAGAAAAGACCCAAATTGATGCAATTGGAAGTGAAAAATGTGAAATCATGGTGATAATTAATAATCTAGGAAGTTCTTGGTAACTACTTTAAGGACCTTATACTAATAAAATGGAAAAGTCAGAAGAAATGAATATATTCCTAGATACACATGAACTTTTAGCCCTAAACCAATAACACATAAAACACTGAATAATACAATATCATTCAATGAGATAGAAAGAAGATGAAGAAGAAGAAAAAGAAGAAGGAGGAGGAGGAAGAGAAAGAGGAGGAGAAGGAGAAAAGAAGAGGAGGAGGAGGGTAAAGCCCAGGTCCCAGTGGATTTATTTCCAAATTCTACAAGCATGTTAGGGAAGTTGTAATGCCCATATTCTTCAAATTCTTTAATGAGATGAAAAGGGAAGGAGCACTTCCAGAATTCATTCCTGAAAGCTGGCAGTAATCAGGTTTCAAAACCAGAAAGAGACTCAACCAAAAAAAAAAAAGAACTACAGGCCAATGTGTCTCTCTCTTTTTTTAAAAATCAGAACCAGGGATTGAACTCACGACCATGCGCTTTCAAGGCAGACGCTTATGCCGCTGAGCTAAATCCACAGCCCCAGACCAATCTCTTTCATGAACACTGATGCAAACATCCTCAAAAAGGTACTGGGAAACATGTTAAACAAGTCATAGAAAAGATCATGTATCACAGGGTTTATCCCAGGAATGTCTGACTTATGGAAATCAATAAATGTAATGTATCAGATAAACAGAAATGAGGGAAAAAAATTAAATGATCACTCTACTGATGCAGAAAAGGCCTTTAATGAAATCCCAATATCCATTCATGATTTTAAAAGAAACCTGAGGAAAATAGGTAGAGAAGGACCTTATCTCAATCTGAAAAAAGCCATTTATGAAAAATCACAGAGCAACATCACATTAAATGGGAGAAAAGCTGAGAATTTTACCTCTAAAGTCAAAAGGAACACAAAGTTGTCCACAATCACCACTACTGTTCAACAGAGCTCTTGAAATATTAGCCACAGCAATCAGGCAAGAGAAAGAAATAAAAGGGATATGCATAGGAAAGGAAGAAGTCAGTCACTGTTTGCAAGTCACACGATCCTCTGTATGGAAGATGCAAAAAATTCACCAAAAGACTTCTAGAATTAAAACCAAAATTAGTAGTGTGCATTATACAAAGTTGACACAGAAAAATCAATACTGTTCCTGTATACCAATAATAGACTCACCAAGAAGAAATTAGTGAATCAATATCATTCACAGTGGCATCAAGAAAAATTAAATATGTAGGAATTAACTTAACCAAGGAAGTGAAATATCTTTGTAGCAAAAACACAATATTCTGAAAAACAAGTTCAACTAGGAGATCTTAAAATGGAAAGGTAGCCCCTTCCCTGGATAGGTACAACTAATACAGTAAAAATGGCCATACTTCTAAAACTGATATATACACATTTAACAAAATACCAATAACATTCCTATGAAATTAGAGAAAAGAATCCTAAAGTTCATATGGAATCACACAATACCCTGAATAGCAAAGCAATGCTGGACATGAGAACATGGACAAGAGGAATCACAATTTTGGACCTTAAGTTATAGCACGAAGCTCCAGTGCTAAAAACAGCATACTACGCAAAAAACAAACATGGGGATCAGTGGAACAGAATAGTGGCTGCAGAAATAAACCTGAGAATCAATCAACAGGATCATATCAAATTGAAAAGAGTATGCACCACACAGTAAACAATCAAAAGGGAGAAGACACTGCACAGAATGGGGAAAAGATTTTCCCACCTGTTCTGACAGAGGACTAATATCTACAATACACAAAGAACTGAAAAAATTAAACTGCTCCAAATAAAAGACCCAATCACAAAAATGGGCAGCTGAAGTAAACAGACACTTTTCAGAAGAAGAAACACAAATGACCAATGAATACATGAAAATATTTTGAACATATCTGGTAATTAGATAAATTAGATAAATCTCAACACTGAGAGTCCATCTTACTCCACAGTGAGTGGCTATTGTATCAGATAGTAACAAATGTTGGCAAGGATGTGGGACAAAAGGAACTTTCATTATTGTTGGTGGGAATATAAAGTAGTGCAACCATTATAGAAATCAGTGTGGAGATTTCACACAAAACAAAACAAAACAAAACAAAACAAAACACCCCCCAAAACCAAAAACCAAAAACAAACAACCCCCCCCCCAAAAAAACAAAACCACACAAAAAAACACAAAAACAAAAAAACTAAAACTATAAATTTTGATTGATCAAGATGGTCCCCTCTAGGTATCTTTCCTGGGAAAATTAAAGACATCGTATTACAATTATGTATGCATAGCCATGTTTATAGCAGCTTAGTTACAATGGCTAAATCTTGGAAGTGGTCTATATGTCTACCAACAGGTGAAAGCATAAAGAAAATGTAGTATTTTTACACAATGGGATACTATCATGCCATAAAGAACAATAAATTTGAATCATTTGTCAGAAAATGGATGCACTTTGAGACCACAGTGTTAAGTGAAGTAAATAAGACATGCAAGCTTAGACACTGCCTGATTTCTCTTGTATGAGAAATGCAAAATATAAAGAATGAGCACAATAGTTAGGCAATAGGAAAACAAAAGAGGGAGGAGGGATGTAGGGAAAAATATCACGTGTAGTGAAGGGAGGGACATGGAAGTAAAAGAATGAAACTTTGCTATGTACCTGTACCCACTCCTCATAACGAATATAATCATTATGCCCTCCAAATATGTGCTAGTAACAGTTAAAAACATACATAAAAAAGAAAATGAAGAGACAGGCACCAAGAAGGACCTGTGAGGGTCCTGAGAAGTCAGCTGTCTGCAACCCAAGGAAAGAGTCCCGATGCAACCGTACTGGCATTTTTTTGGTACTGGGGATCAATCTCAAGACCTCCTGTTTGCCAGGCAGGTGCTTAAGCCCCTAAGCTAAATCTGTGGCCCCCATTCTGGCTTCTTGATCCTGGTCTTTCCAGCCTCTAGAATTGTGGCTAAATACATTTCTTTTGTTTAAAAAACAAAAACAAAAACAAAAAAGTTGTATTTCCTAAGACAGATATAAATGACTCAACATTATAGTTTTGCAGAAAGCATTGACTTTTAGGGGTCCCATCGTCTAATAATCTTGAGAATATTGTTATGTGATAAGAACTTTATATTTTAAACAGAAGGAGCCAGGCATGGTGGTACACAGTTGTAACCCCAGTGTTCAGGAGGTTGAGGCAGGAGAATCTCTGTGAGAGCCAGGCTAGCCTGGGATATGTAGTGAGTTCAAAGCCGGCCTGGACTGCTTAGCGAAACCCTGCTCAGAAAGTGAAAAGAAAGAAAAAAAGAAAGAAAGAAAGAAAGAAAGAAAGAAAGAAAGAGAAAGAAAGGACTTGATCTGTGAGATTCTCATGGTCTCTTTTCCAGAACATTTTGTTCTTAAATTATTTATAAATACTTCATATTTCATCCCCTAGATTCAGAAAAAGTAAAGTCTATATTTATTTATTTAGTCTTTTTTACACAGTCTTGCTATGCAGTTCAGACTGGCCTTGAGCTCACTTTATAGCCCAAGGTGGTCTTGAACTCATGGTGATTCTCCTCCCTCAGTCTCTCAAGTGCTGGGATAATAGGAGTGTGTTACCATGCCCTGCTAAAATCTGTATTTATAAATTCCCTATTATTTATTCCATCACTGTGTGGGAGTTTTTGTATCTTCTAGACTGCAATTATATTCCAGCTGAACAACATGCACATCTGAACACACAAAAAAGGTAAATTTGATCTTTTTAAATTTGAATTACAATAGTGTTTCCTCCTTTATTCCTTTATAGGAGAAGCTCTATTTGCGAACCTGTGCTATGAAATTGAATTTAACTGAAAACATCTATGTAACTATTTTAAAGTGCATTTGTGCCAAACATTGCAAATTATAAACACTATCAACCTATGCAAATTCAAGTTTCATTTTTCAGGGCATGAAATATGAAGATAAAATTTTTAGAGAAATACGAAGTTTTTTTCATTTTCCTGCCTCCACATCAATACATTGCCCATTATATATTGAAACTAAACTATAAATCATTCAGGACAGATGTGAGAATCTTACTTTTTAATTCACTGAAAATGATCATTAGAAAGTCATTAAATTACTTTACATATCTATATATCTTTAACAACACATAAAATGTGCTGCTTCTTTATTTCTTTGGTCATGTAATATTAAAATCTGACTATAGGCTATCTCTCCTTTTTCTTTTCTTCTTTTTTTCCTTTTTTTTTTTTGCAGTTATGAGAAGAGATATCAGTCTATGGCCATACAACCCTGAACATGCCCCATCTTGTCTGATCTCGGAAGCTAAGCAGTGTTGGGCCTGGTTAGGACTTGGTTGGGAGTAGAGACATCAACCAGTGGTTACCCACAGTATTGCTAAAGCGGTCAAGCATTATGTGTTCTTCCTGATAAAATCTAAGTGAAGTAATCTGGGTGCTCAATCTGAATTACTGGTAAACCATTTTATATTCATGAGTGATTTTTATATATCTGGGGCTGAGAATGTATTGTCTCTACATTTCTACCCTTGGAAAACATTTTGATGAATACTTAAAATGTTTTTTTTTTATTAAAGTTCTCTATTTGGAGATCTGAGAGGAAAAATAGATTAATTTGGGTAATTAGACTATCTGTAAAATGTGCTAGTCACATAACATGTACTATTTGCACAAAAAGTACATGTACTCATTGCAGAGAAATCCAAAGCCACAAATGATATAACATTGCTTGTGGCACCTGGGGAGATTACCACAATAAATTATTGTGTGCAGCAGAATGTATAGTCAGAAACTTAGTTAATTATCATTCTTCTCAGAGAAACATTCTTACTTTATTTAAGGAAATGAAGAGAAATTGTTGAGTTACCAGTTGAGTTACCAGAATCCTCTAATGCCTGCTGTGCTTGAAGGACCAATTAGTTTCAGCTATGCTTGAGAAGAAGGCGAGCAAGAACAACCCTTTCTTGTTGGAGAGCCTTAGAGAGGTCTTTGAGACTTGAGGGAGAAGTGGGAGAGAGTGAAAGTTTTACCCTTAAAGTAGTCAGACTCTAACTGGACTTACTAAGACCAAATTTAAGTCATGTTCCTGTGTCGGTCAGTTTTCCCACTGATGAATCACAAGAACCCACACCCACAATTTAAAGAAGGATTGAGTTAATTTGGATCATGGTTTCGGAGGTTTAGTCCGCGGCCAGCTGGCTCCCAGACAGGGACATGGTGGCAGCACCGTGAGGTGGCCAGGAAGCAAAACACAGGAAAGTGCACAGAAGAGATACACGCTTTGAAAGTACACCCCTGCTGACCCACATCCAGCTGGCTCTCCACATCCAGCTCTGGACATCAGTGGATTAGTCCACTGAAGAGTGTAGTGCACCCGTGTTCCACTCACCTCTGCAGGAGTCTGAATCTAGTCAAACTGCGAATTAAGACTAATTTGGCAGAGATCCTAACTACTGTGTGACTTTGGGTCAGTTAGCAACCTCTCTGGAAACTAGTTTTTCCATTTATGAAATGAAGAGGTTGGGCAAAGGGAAACTTAAAGGTGGGGAAAAGATCATAGAAATGTTGCATACATTGTTTCTACTGACTTAATTGGGAAGACTGGCTTGAGAAAGCAATGTATTTCTATTTTGTCATAGTGAAGGGGGAAAGAGAGACATAAGGGTGAAGACGGCCTTTAAAAAGGGTTAGCTGGGGCCAGGATATAGCTCAGCAGCATAAGCACCTGCCCGGCAAGCACAAGATCCTGAGTTCAATTCCCAGTACCAAAGCAGTTGGGAAGATTTAACCGAAAGTCTGATCTCACTGGATACCTTCATTCAGGATCTAACCCCCATGATGGTCCCTAGCTATGTGCTGCTGACCTTTCAACACGTGGTCCCTTCAACCCGAGATGCGCCGTAAGGGTGAAACACACTGTAGATTTTGAAAACTTTGTACAAAAATATAAAATATCTCAAAAATTTGTTTATTTAGTTTTTGGGTTTTTTTTTTTTTTTTTTAAGACAAGGTCTCACTAAGTAGCTCAGGCTGGCCTTGAACTCACTATGTAGTCCAGGGTGGCCTTGAGCTCAAGACAGTCCTCTTGCTTCAGCCTCCTGAGTGCTGGAACTATAGGAATGTGCCGCCATACCCGGCTTTCTTTTTTTTTTTTTTGTTTTGAAACCGGGCCTCCCTACATAATTCAGACTGGCCTCAAACTCATGGTGATCCTCCTGTCTCAGCTTCCCACAGTGCTAGGACTACAGGCCTGTACCACCATGCCAGGCTTTCAACAATTTTAAAATATTCATTGAACACTAGAACAATAAATGGATTAAATGAAAACAGTAGTATACATTTATTTTACCTGTTTTTTTTTTTTTTACAAAATTTTAATATGACAAGTAGAAACTTTAAAGTGAGATACATGGCTCACATTTTACCTCTGCACAGCAGTGCTCTAGTATACGAAGTCAGTGGGATCTACTTAGGGAAAACATGCAATCACTAATTTCTACTTTGGTATGGAAGATTTCAACAATTGTGAGACTGGTCTAGTGGAAAAATTTTCATCAGAAACCTAGACATTAATCAGATCAAAGCAGGACAATAAGAGTGACTAAAATATTTTAAGGTAAGTAATAGCACCAGGTGTATTAGTTATGGACAAACTTGAGCTTCCACATGACAGAGTGGTTCAGAGGTAGAGAAACATGTCACTCACACTGTCTGCAGTGCTGGATTTTTTTTTAACTGAGGCTTTCGGCAAACTACCTGCAATTGCACAAAGAAAGAAGGTGGGAAAGGGACAGGGGTAGAGACGGAGGTGATTTACTAGGCACATTTATAGACTTTATAGATTGACCTCACCGAAAGAAGGAGTCAGTACAATGTACTCATTGTGTCCATCAGTGATTACACATCTCTGATAAACTAAATAGCAACTCTTCTTCCTGGAACATTTCGCTTACCTCATACTGATGAATCATTTACTTCCAGAAAATAGTACATTTACTGAAGGCTCAGTTTAGTCCCCTTAATTAAATTCTGTAAGCAGTGTAGGGTCAGATTTCACATTAACATGACAGAAGAGAGAACAAAACTCTAAAAACACACTAAAAGGTCCTAAAACCCAGCACAGCTTTTCACGGTCTTCATCTTACTAAACTTCAGCTGTACCTCCCCACTTCCCATTTTCTTCTCTGTTGCTTCCTGGTGATGTGAGGTCTGAGAACTTGTGTGGTCTCTTCAACCTCTCTCAAAGGGAGCAGCGCCCTACTGGTTGAAGAGCGAAGGTTGTGGGCTGCAGTGAACATCTGGGGTGGTAGACTTTACTGTGTGAAGTGCGTAGTAGGTGCTATGGTTTGTGTTTGGATGCCCCTCCACTCCACCCAAAGCCTCATACAACCGTGGACCTGGCTGAATCTAGCATTCGCGATTGGTTTGTTGTCTAGCACTGGGATTGGCAGTGCGAATGCTGCACCCAGCTAGGAGTGGCGCCAATTTATACAACGTAAGGGCTGGATGGGGTGTGCTTTCCCTCTTTTGTCCTTTATGTTCTTGTTGTTTGCAGCCACCACGAATGCCTTGGATCCAGCTGAATATGGACCGAAACCTCCAAAAACCGTAAGAAGCTTTTTCTTCCTTCACGTTGAACATCAGGTATTTTTGTCTCCACAATGAGAGAAAAGTAACTAAGAGTGTAGATTGGCAATAAATTGCAGTCATTATTATTTTTGTTGCCTTTGGCTGAATATTTTCCTTCAGTCAAGGTTTAAAATTAAGTTCCCTTATCTCCGTATATTATGGATTACATCTACTTCTTTAATTTCAGATGCTAACTCTTTACTGATGGTTGATTGCAGAATGCATATGTATGGATGCAGAGTAGAAGCATTTTCAGTATTATCTAGGCCTGGCAGAATGGATACCACACATGGAGCTTATTTCCTCCAAATCTTATCTCTCCGGAGCCCTGAGGTCAATGCGCCTCTTCATTTTTGTCGGGTGCAGTTTCACAGATGTGTACCTAGGCACTCCCCTGACCTTTCTGCTCCATAAACCCTAGAGTCTGTGGATGAATGAAGGTCAGGATGCTAATCGATCCCAACTCAGGTTGGTACATCTCTGCCTAAACGTTCTAGGGGACCACAGAAGTCCAATAATGGGGTCAAGATAACTTTGTTTAACGGATACATATTTGAGAGAGAATGTGTTGACAGACTTTAGCTGTGGGGCTTTGGGCAGGGCGTTACCTCTTTGTCCTGGCTCCTTTATTTGTCAGATGAGCATCATGAACTTTATGTGCAGACCTCCCAGAGCTACGCTGATGAGCTCCTGGGGAGTCACTGGGGTGTGCAGCACGGCAAAGCTCACAGCACCTTTCTACTGTTCAGATGAAGGGGTGCTGGTGGGGGCAGGATGGTGGGAACAGATTGATAATTTTTTTTTTTGATGCCAGGGATCGAACTCATAACCTCATGTTTTCCAAGTAGGTACCTTACACCATTGAGCTAAACCCCCAGCCCCTTGGATTGATAATTTAAAAAACTTCATATTCATGGTAAATTTCAACAACAATGTTAAATCCATGCTGTGTGAGTCAGACCTTGCCATCCTGACAAGCCTCATATGCTTGTTATTATTTTTACTCCTGAAATGACTGTTTACTGATAGTCATTTTGAACATCCTCGATCATGCAATAAAAAGTTATTTATCTACTAAGACTATACTTGCTTATTATAACAAGTATTTGCTTATTATAAAAAAAAGTTAACCACAGAGAAAATGAAGATTATTAAAATTGCCCTGAATCCTGATTGCCTGGAAATAATAATTTTAAAAAATTTGGTTAGACTCCTAGAAGATGTGAATTTACCTAATTAGACGAGACAACAAATATTGACTTATAACTTGCTTTTTGAAAAAATTTTAAAATAGAGTTTATTAATTGCTGATTGCCCAGGCTAGACTTGAACTTTCCATCCTCCTGCCTCTGCCTTGCAAAATGCCAGGATTACAGGAATATACTTGAAAAAAACTCTTTAATACACTTGCTTTCTTGGGGGCAGGGATATAGCTCAGTGGCACAGTGCCAACCTGAGAAGCGCAAGATCAATCCCTGGTACCACCTGCCCAATACTAGCTTTTTTTAGTAGTGACTGTTAATTTAATTTTTTGCAATGGCCATGTTACATTGTATTATGGTTCCATGATACCTTACCATTAATATATTTATTTACTCCTTTCATGACAGATATCTGCACTATTTTCTTTTTTTTGTGTGTGTGTGCACTATTATTTTCCACTATTCTAAATAGAAGTGTGATGAATGCTGAGTTGTATCAAAGCTTACACATGTGTTCAAGCATATTGGGATCAAAAGAGAAGCAGACCCATTTTCCTAGTCAGACAATTAAGAGGTAGTCAGTTGATAAACTCTGATAATCAGATTTTCCTTGCAAAGTCTCAAATTCTGGTTTGTAATAGATTAATACATTATGATCATTATTTCCCTGAAAGAAACTTACAGTTAATCATTGTGACAAAAATTAATTTCATGCTTTTAGAGATGAGAAGCTAAGTATTCTTTCCTCAGCTGAAACTATTACAGTTATTCTAATTAAACCACTGTTGATGCACATGATAAAACATGTGTTGGCAGCTTTTTTCATTTTAATATGAACGTTTATTGTCTTTCATGTTAAATGTTCTCTTTTTGGTTTTATTTCACTTAATAATAATACCTCGGCCTTGGGACTGACACCATCTCTTCTTGTTAAATATTAACTATAATTTTTCAGGGCTTGGGTCAGCTGAGTGAAAATAAAAGTCAAACCTTTCTGTATGTTAAAAAATTAATTAAAAAATTCAAATTCCCAAGCAGATTAGTGGGGTATTTTATAGTAATTTTCTAAGATTCACTTGGGGAATGAACTTATAGAATGTTTTCTCTTTTATCTCTGAACCTCATAGAGTCCTTTTGGGACACAGTGGGAACTAAATAATTATTTGTTGAAAAAATGAGTGAACGAATGAAGTCATTTTCAATCTGCAACTTGAATACTGGCAAATATCTGTACCAGTGGAGCAAGTTGTTTATACAATTACATAATCTATCTGGATAGACATAGAATTGTTTTTCATTCTTTAAATTTTTAAATCTATACTGGACACATAATAATTACACAGTGTGATGTTTTAATATATTGTATAGTGGTCAACTTAGGATAATTACCGTATTCATCACCTCAGACACATTAATTTTTGGTGATGATAATAGTCATATCCTCTTTCCCAACTATCTTGAAATGTACAATATGTTACTATTAGCTATGGTCACCCTCATGTGTAACAGACCATCAGAGCTTATTTTTCCTGTCTTAACTTCATATCCATTGACAAACTCTGGCTCTCTTTCTTCTTCCTTATTTATCCTACTTCTCTGTGTTTTTGTCCACTGTGAAAAAATACCTGAGTGATTAACTTAATAATGAAAAAGTTTTATTTTGGCTCATGTTTCAGAGGTTCCAGTCCATGGTCTCTTGGCTGAGTTGCTTTGGGCCTACGGCTACAAGATACATTATGGTGGGACATGTGACAGACAAGGATGCTCCTCTCATGGAGGCTAGAGAGCAAGAAGAGATAAACAGGAACACATCCTCAAGGTCACACTCCCGATGACCTAATTTGTCTCTGCTAGGCCCCGCCTCCTAAAGGTTTCATCACCTGCCTATAGCACCTAAGGCTGGAGACCAAGTTGTCAACACATAGATTAGAGCATGTTCAAGATACAAACTATAGCATGATAGTCTTACTACTCTACTTTCAACTTCTGTGATCACAGCTATTTTAGATTCCACATATATACAGATCAAGTGTCTTTCTGTACCTGGTGACATACTACCTTCCAGTTCACCCATGTTACTGCAAATTATGGTATTTTATAACTGAATAGTATTGAATTGTATGTATATTTCACATTTTTTTCTATCCACTCATCAATTGATGGACACTGCAGTCATTTCCATGTCTTATCTGTTGTGAGTTGTGCAGCAATGAATATGGGAGTGCAGATGTCTCTTCAACAGACTGATTTCATTTCTTTTGGATACAGACTCAGCAGTGAGATAGCTAGATCATATGGTAGTTCTATTTTTAAGTTTTATGGAACCTTCCACACTGTTTTCCATAATGACTGTACTGATTTTCATTTTCACCAACAGTGTCTAAGAGTTCTCTACTTGTTCTCCAGTACTTGTTTTATTTTTCTGTTTTCTTCTTGTCTTTTTGACAATAGTCATCCTAAGTGGGGTGAATGAGATTTCAGGTGGTTTTTGATTTGTATTTCCCTGATTATTAGTGATATTGAGCATTTACTCATATATTCCCTGGCCATTTGATGTCTTTTCTTCCCTTGTACTTAGAAATGAAGTGAACATTTTCCACTAAACATAACTTACAAGTTTTATCATCCTCCAGGTCTGTTGTTTATGGAAGTGTTGGAAAAATGTGCCCTTGAACCAAATCCAAAAAGTTGCCTGTTAATACAGTCTGTATTAAGAATGATTTTTAAAACATTTTAAATGCTTGAAAACAATCAGAAGATTTTTGTCACAGGTAAAAATTACATACGATTTAAATTCCATCAGAGCATTGCTGTGCTCACTACTCTGTATATCACTTATAGTTGCTTTTGTACATGGCACTAAAATTGAGCAGAGTCCCACAAAGCCTAAACTATTTACTGTGTGGCCTTTTACCAAAAAGAGTGCCAACTAATAATTCAGATGTAAAACTGTTCCGTGGAGACAGAATATTCACTTTTGAACTATATCGAGTGCTACAGCAGCCTACTCAATTGACAGATCATACCAGCAAAGGAAGGTCAAAACTGTATTTTTATTTTAATACTTTGAAAATTATAGTGGTAGCACATTTTCTTTTCTCTTTCATTACCCTTAATTGGAAAGACCAAGCCTTTGCAGTGCAACAATGTTACTTGAAACCATATCAATACAAAGTACTGTCAAATGCCAAGATTGCTTTGAACCTCCTTGTAACCAGGGCTAACAATTCACCTTTGTACCTTCTGAGTCCCTGGCTTCCCTGCCGGCTCTGTCTGAATTGTGGTGTCATAGGCTGGCAATACTAGCATTTCCCTGCAAAGTTTGAGACAGGATTTAAAAAGCCGAGTCCTTGGATCCTCTGTGAAGAACTGAAAAAGTTTATCGATATCTTCAATGTATGAAATCGTTGAATTCTTATTTCTATTTTAGGTTTGAGATTTTTATTTTTATGACTTGTTTTCTCCCACAGCAGAAATACTGTTTTAAAAACAGATTCCTGAGTGAAACCAAGGATTATGCTGGAAGAGAACAGCTTAATTATTGTTATTCCAAAGCAAAGTTGCTCTAATGTTGATTATAAAAGAGAAAGGGAGGGATCTTTGAACAGGCCTGTATCCTGTATCCCTGACACCACATCATGCACACTCTCCCCAACTTTAACTTGTTGTTCCCTATGGTCTCTGTAGGGTTCTTTAGAGAGGTAGAAACAAAAAGATATATGTAGATGTTATGTGTAATTACTTTATTTTTCAAGGTTGGCTCCCGAGATTGTTAGGGCTGCCAAGTATGCAGGGTGGACCAGTAGGCTGGAAATTTCAATTCTAGACAATGTAATCTTGTACCTACAGGCAATCTAAGACCAAAGTCCTTTCTTTTCAGGGCACCTCAGACTCTGAAGTTCTCAGCTGACTGGATGAGGCCCATATACGCTGTGAAGGTTAAAATGTTTCACTCAAAGTCTAAAGATTTACATGTTAAAGGTATGTATGACACATATAACACCTTTTTCTTTAATGAATTCTGTCAATCTTATTTTTAAATTTAATGATAGCATAACTTTAAAGTCACTGGAATTTAAAAACTATTGATATATTAAACTCCTTAGGATCTCTCTCCATTTTACAGGCTTATGTAGGTTCAGTGAATTTGTGAAGGATATGGTAATATAGTAAAAGAAACATGACACCTAAGGAACCCATGTCATAATCCTAAAACTTGTGACTATTTTACCTTATATGGTATCTTATTTATTTTTCTTGTTGCTGAGACAAAATACCAAACATCCAAAGTTAAAGGAGGAAGAATTTATTTAGCCCACAGTTTGTAGAGGTTTCAGTCCATATTCACCTGGTTCCAAGTCAGGGAGGCACATAGCAGAAGGGTAACAATTCATGGCGGGCAAATGACAGCAAAAGCAACAAGGGAGGGAGGAACAAGCTTCTTTCTGTGTCTTACATTGTTTGTAGGCTACCTGCCTCAGGGTGGGTGTAGCACTCATACCCTTGATATTAGCCAGAACTGTGCCAAAACAATCGGTGAACTGATCTATTAATCACACACCCTTAATCCCAGTGCCACACACCCCAGATACAGCCTCTTCTGAAAAGTCTGTTCCCCATGACTACATGAGGCTTTGGGGGGAACATCTAGACACAAACCATAACACATGCAAGGGAAACTAATGTTACTAATCAACTAACCCTAAAATAGGAAGAATCTACCAGATTTATCAAACTAGATCCATAGTAACTACACATCTTTTAATGTGGAAGATGGAAGCAGAAAAAGAAGTCAGAATGGTAAGATGTGCTGTGAATTGAATGGCCTTCGTCACCCTGCAAATTCATAGGTAGAAGCCCTCTTCTGCAATCTGATGGTATTTAGAGGCAGGGCTTTGGGAGAGAGATAACTAGGTTCAGATCATATCCTGAGAGTGGAGCCCTCATGATGGGATTAATACCCTTCAATGAAGAGACACCTCTGAGTTTCCTTTCTGTTTCTCTGCTATGTGAAGACAAAGCAAGAAGATAGCCATCTCCAAGCCAGGAAGTGTGCCCTCACCAGTGCCTGACCATGCCTGTACATTGATCTTGGATGCCCCACCTCTGGAGCAAATGTCTGTTGCTTAAGTCACCCAGTCTGTGGCATTTGTTATGACAGCTTGAACTGACAAAGACATCCTGTGAGGACTTGGCCTAAATTACTGGCTTTGAAAAGAAGAAGGTAAATCACAAAGCCAGGAAAGCAGGCAGTCTCCGGAAACTGGAAAAGGCAAGAGAATAGATGGCCACATAGACCCATCAGAAAGGAGCACAATTTGCTGATATCTTGACTTTTGCTGATAAGTGCAGTCACTCTCATAATCATGCCCTACAGAACTGTAAGATAGTAAATTTATAGCTAGGCTTGGTGCCACAGGCTTGTAATTTTAGTACCCTATGAGGCTGAACCGGGAAGATTGCAAGTTCAAGGTGAACTTGTGCAACTTAGCAGTTTAGTAAGACTATCTCAAAATAAAAAATAAAAAGCAGGGCTGGGGACATAGCTCTGTGTGAAGGCCCTGGGTTCAGTCTCCTGTACTAAGAAAAACAAACAAAACCAAAGGAGAGAATAAATTTGTGTTTTTTAAAGCTACGAACAGGTACAGAAATGTGTCACAGCAGCAAAAGACAACAAATCCAGAAGTCATCAGGGCTTAGTACCTTTTAGCAAATTCAAATGTATTAAATTCCAAACTGTAGTTATTAAAACTAGAGATAAAGGTGTGTTGAAAATATTTCTAGAGCATGTCTTTTGCAAAACATCAAAGCCTATAATAACTTTTTTCTTATTGTTTTCAACGTGGGGCCTTCACTTCAAACACTATCAAGAGAATCTCATTGGCACTATTGTTGAAATACTATGGAGTAATTTATAAGGAGAAAGTTAAGATTTTTATTTGTGGCTAATTTCTACATGCAGATTTCAGAACAAAAATTGGCTGTCTGATCTTTTTATTTTAGGTTTTTGTTCTTGACATAAGGTCTAGCTACATAGTTCAGGATGGCCTTGAACTCACTATGTAGCCCAGGCTGGCCTCAAACTCACAGTGATCCTCCTGTCTCAGCCTCTTGAGGTGTGCTGTGATTTTGACATAATTGATCTTCCAAGAAGTTCTATCTTTTCCTGGCTTCTAAAAACAGAAAGAAGATAATTGCATAAAAACCAGTATTTAGTCAGGCATGGTGACATGCCTATAATCTTAGTGCGTGGGAGGCTGAAGCAGAAAGAGTGCTGTGAGTTCCAGGGCAGCTTGGGCTACAAAATGAGTTCAAGGCCAACCTGAACTCTACACCAAGGCCCTGTCTCAAAAAACAAAACAAAACAAAAGTTCCAGTAATTAGTAACGCTATAAAAACCATCCTTACTTCATATAAGGGGATATTTTATTTAACTTTTAAACATTTTGTGAATTATTTTATCTTACAAATAAAGAAAGTAAGGCACAGTGTTCTGAGTGGTGGAGGTGCCAGTTGGAACGTAGGCAGGCTGACTCCGGAGATAGTGGGTTAAACCATCTTATCTACTCTTATGCCTGACAACTAAATTATGTACTTAATTGTTGGCATAAAAAAATTTAAAAGGAGGAAATGGGATTCTCATCAGGATTCTAAAATTATCTGCCTCTTCTATCTGTCTGTCTGTCTGTCTGTCTGTCTGTCTATCTTTCTGTCACCTGTTGTCTATCCATCATCATCCCTTATCCCAGCTATCTATTGATCAGTCTCTTTTGGTATGAATTGAGGGAGGAAATACCTAATCAGATAGGCTGGGGTTAGGAAATCATGAAAGAAGTGAACAAGGCCTTTTTTTTTCTTCCTACAGTCTCTCTTGCCTTTTTCCAGGAGGCTCTTAAGAAAAAAGAACTTATCCCCAAATAGAAAAATAAGTTATTCCCAAATTTCTTTCTTATCTACCGTCTCTCTTACCATGCAGTGTAAAAAAGAGTACGTTTTTGGAGTTTGGTGACCATAGGTCCTCTGCATCACCCGAAAGAGGCAATCAAGTTAATGGGAAGTTCATTAAAATAGAAGCCAAATGTATGGGCTCAAACCCCTCCATGGATGGAAAATTAAATGTCTTTAGTGATGCATTTCTATTTGGAAAGTGTGGCTGTTTATACCTCCTTTCCTGGATATGCTTTGTGGATTAAATAAAATAACAATTAGAGCGTGTGCACAGAGTATGTGTTTAGCATTCCTAGGAATTTGTCTCCTACCCTCCTCTCTGCTCTGTTCTCCAGACTCTTCTGTGTTCCAGACCCAGAGCTGCACTTACTACTTTTGTGCCCTAGGGCAAGTTTCTTAATCTCTGCAATCTCTTAATTTCTTTTATCTATAAAAAAGAGGAATTTGACTCCCTCTCTTTTTTCCTCAGCAGTAGATAATAATGTGTTTATGGGCTTTGAAAGCTAAATCACTATTCAGCTAGTGATATCATGTTAATATTTATTAAGTTCTTTAACTTGAAATTTGTTATGTAACTAATACCAAAACGCTGTCTATGCATTCTCACTGAAACACATGGTGTTCATAAATTTGAATTCATTCTTGTCATGTGCTTAACCCTTGATCAGGGGCTTCTCATTCCCTTACAACAGAATAATTTGCTTAATGAACACTTCCTGTGGTCCTTGCCTCTGTGTGTAATCTCATCTGAAACTTGTTTCTCTTCACTTTGGTTTTTTTTTTTGTGCCGGAGATTGAACTCACGACCTTGCGCTTGCCAGACAGGTACTTGTGCCACTGGGCTAAACTCCCTGCCCTTCACTCTGTATTTGTAATATTTTACAGCATACCAGTACATTCCTTTGTAAGCAGATGTCTATGAACCTTTTCTTTGTTTCCTTCTCTCTTCTGTGGTCACATTCTTACCCTTCAACTCTTACCTTGACAGTCACTTTCTCCAGAGGGAATTTTGTTTTCCTCACAGTTTTCTACCCAACTGGACCAGCTGCCATGTCATTCACTCTTGATTCTTGCTCCTTACATTTTCCTTCATGTTATTTGTCTCAGTTAAAATTGTATTTGAGTAATTGTTTGGCATCCATTCCCTTGAAAGCTTAAGTACTCTTCCTAACTGTATCCATAGCTTTTAGACACTAAGGTGTGTCTACATTTGAAGATAGGATGTTTAAAAGGTAATTAAAGTAAAATGAAGTTATCTGGTGTACACACAGTTTGCTTATATATTGCATTGAGTGAATAATGGATAATAAAACTAGGACCTGAACTGAGTATAAAAGGTTGGGTAATGCCTTCGTATCAAACAGATGACCAGTGGCAAAGCCAGCACTTGGGTCTGACGCCTTAAAGCTAAGTCTCTTGCTTAGCTACATTCTTTCTCACTTCTGAGTATAACTGATTTATTTGAAAAGTCTAATAACATTATAATTGAGACAAGTATCTTTTTAAATATTTATTTTTAAATTGGTAAACATGGGACATGTTTATGATGTGCGACACGATGTTTTCATATCGGCATACATAGTAGAATGGCCAGATCCAATTAATTAACATGCATATTGCCTCACATGAGGTAGCAGTTTTTGACACTGTCAGAAGTAAGTCCTCTCTACCGCCTCATCTGAAACTGCTTCAGGAGGAAAGTATTTTTAAGAATGTGGTAAGGTGGCAAGATAATGATGGTTCTTAAATTGTCATCACAGGAATGTGAACAGAGAAGGGCAGAAGAAAAACTTGAGCCCTGTGATTAAAATCAAGGGGCTCCATAATTGTTCTTTCTATCATGAGAAGTATGTGAATGGCACTTCAAAGAGTTCCTAGGTTTAGCTCCAAGTTATAGTTAGTTGTGGCTTCAAAGGTTGTTCGTCCTAAAGATTCTGTAGTGAGCAATCATCAGCTTCCATGTGAATATGCATGATCACCATTCTGGAAAATCAGTAGTGGCATTCTCAACTGCTGAGTCAGCCTCTAAGCTTCATTTCTTGTGGTCTGTTGTCACATAGGATGATTACATTAGTTTGCTAGAATTGTGATAACAATACTATGAATTGGATGGCTTAAACAGACATGTGTTTTCCCACAGCACTGGAAGCTACAAATCAAAGTCAAGTAGCAGGGTTGATTTCTTCCAAGGCCTGTCTCATTGACCTGTAGGTGTCTCACACTGTGTTCCCGTATGTACCTGCTCCTCAGTCTCTCCTTCTCATAATGACACCAGTCAGGTTGACTACACCCATATAAGCTCATTTTCTTTAATTACCTTTTTAAAGCCCTATTTCCATATATAGTCATCCCTTGTTATCAACTAGGGATCAGTTCTACGACCCAGCCACAGATACCCAAATCCGCAAATACCCAAATTCTTTCCTCATATTTATGTGTTTTATATCATCTCTGGATTATTTATAATACCCCACACAATGCTACTAAGATAGTTGTTATATTATTCAGCAGCACAGTGCCTTAGAAAATAATGACAATAAAAATGTATAAATTTGGTTCAGACACATTTTTTTTTTCAAATATGTTTGATCTGTGGTTGGTTGAACCTGTGAATATGGAATAAATACATAGACAAGGACTATGTATATACAGTCACATTCCAAAGTACTGAAGATCAGAACTTCAACAAAGAAATTTGCAGGAGAGGGCTGCAACTCAATCCTTAATAGTGATAGTCTAACTAAGAACTTGCTAGCCATAGATGTAGACCTGTTGGGATAGATGCTAACCATAGCTGGGGCCAAGCATTGGGAGCTCTTTTTTAAACCTCAGAACTTGTGCATTCTGCATGTGCCTAAAACCAGCACCATGTGGATGATGCCAAGGTCTGCTGCCAGCTGGAGCAGCAGCCAGGCTTTCTTCTCGCTTGGCCACAGGGGTCAAGTGCTGAATTGCTGGGTACTCTGAACCTGATTGTGAAGAATAGCTTCTCTATACTGCTGCTATTCTGGAACCAGTGTGGTTGCCACCATTTTGGAACCTTGTGTGGTCTCCATTGCCACTCTGTGGCTTTCTCCTCAAAGCAAAGTCTTGCACTTTTGCAGTTTTGAGGCTGCAAAGGGTAGACACCCACCACTTCCTGGCATGCCCCTGGGCCATCATTTCTATTCTGTTTCTTCTCAGCAGTTGAGAACTCAGCTCTGTCTTTACAGTCCACAACTTTGCTGGAGCTTCCTTTTAGGTCAAATCACCCTGCAGGGCTCTTTGCTTGATAAATCTGGCTAAAATCCTCCAATAACAGCCGTGCCACAGTCACCATTTGACTGTCTTGAAATTTCCTTTGCTAGATTAATTAATCCACTGTCCTTAATCTCAGTGTCAGGCAAAGTATCTGGACAGGAGCAAAATGCAGACAAAATTTCTGCCTAGCCATAACACATAGGTCTGGAGTCCAGCACCAAAGCAGTCCTTCGTCCCAGCAGAAACCTCCTGAGCCTGGTCTTTACTGGCAGGATGTCTATCAGTCTTCTGGTCTTCTGAGCTCTGACCAGAATCTCCTATATAGAATAGCCTAAGGCATTCCAGGGCTATTCTTTCTGGTGACATCTCCAAACCTTTTCAAACTCTTCCCACAAGCCATTCATAAAGGCTCTTGAACCACATGGTCAGGTGCAGTCACAGCAATGACTCCATTCCACTGGTACCAAATCCTGTCTTGAGTACTTTTCTCTTGTTGCTGAGGCAAAATACCTGACACCCAAAGTTAAGGAGGGAAAGATTTATTTAGCTCACAGTCTATGGAGGTTTCAGTCCATAATCAGTTGGCTCCAAGGTAGAGTGGCACATAGCAGAGGAGCAATAGCTCATGGTGCCAGAAAACAGCACAAGCAACAAAAGGAAAAGGGGAGGAACACAGAGAGAAGATGCTTTCTGTCCCTTATATTGTATGTAGGCCACACACACTTGGTTATGGCACTGACACCCATAATCCCAGCATTGGACCATGAATCATTCACAAACTCTAGAATCTCACCTTCATGACTGCATGAAGCTTTGAGGGGACATCCAGACCCAAACTATAACACCAGTTAAGATGCTTTTACGTGGATTCAAATTTGAGTGGATAAAGACCATAGTCCAAAGGGGTGCAGTGAGAATGGATAGAAGGAGATGGGTTAGAGAGAAGGCAGTTTTAAAGTCTCTTTAAGAAGCTCTAGTGATTCCAATGCCCAATTCCCAGCTATTCTGGCAGAGGAAATAGCACTAAAGCTGTAGATGTTGCGTTTCCTCTTATCTCAGTTCATGAGCAGAGCCTGAGGTTGTCTTGGTCTCCCCAAGTTCCAGCATGGGGAGTGTGCCTCCTAGCAGGTCTGAAAAGTGACAGAAGAATGAACAACACTTGTTCCTTATATTACCTACTTTCAAATCCAAAGATTGTGAGTGTATTGGAGGAGGTAGAATTGGTGGTATAGAGGTGATGGTGCACATTCATAGGTAAGCAGGGGCTGTGTGAAAGCATTTGTATGCTATTCTGAGGTGCTCAGAGACAAGCATTAAAAATTATGGTTACTTCTCATTTTATTGTTGTTGTTTTGGTACTGGGGATTGAACTCAAGACCTTGTGCTTGCCAGGCAGGCACTGTGCTGCTGAGCTATATCCCTGGCCCTGATTGCCTGTTATAATACAGATCAAAATGAATCAATTTAAAGAAAATTATAAAGTAAATAATAATATAAATGATATACAAATATGACAAAGTCTTGAAAGTGGCATAAAAATCATCAAAGTTTTAGAATTTCTGATATAGTATAATAAAAAATTTTTTGACTAGGATTCTGAGTCAGGAGAACTGGATTCGTTTAAATCCCTGGCCCAAGATCTGGATTCTTGTCATGAAGTTTATCTAGTCTCATTTTTTTTCCTACTCAACAAATATTTATCAAATTTGGACTACATATTAGCAAAGAAGTTACTGTGTGGTTCAAATAAATTACTAGTGGAGGGAGAAATAGGCTGTTGAAAACTTTTTGCATAATGACCTGGCATTTTAATTTAAACTCTTTTGAGTGATGAGTCTCATTTCAAAAGATAGCTGGAGTAGATTTAAATTCAAGTGAGATATTTCCTTTCTCCACCAAGTAGGAAAATGAAATGAATGTTAATGGATGAAGGCATTAAAATCAGAAACAGAGGTGCCCTTTTCCATTTAGCAACTTGAACAGATATTCACCTTTAACCCGATCTTGTTTATATGATGCTGGGAATTCACATGGCACCTTGCAAAATGAAAGTAGAAATGACAAGGTCCTTTCCCAGAGCAGCTCAGACCTGAACATTGTTGGACAATACTACACAGCAGAGCAGTAGATTGTGTAATTGAGTGGATGCTCTACAAGAGGTCGTGCTAAGGCCATGGGCTGAAGGTATATGAAATGAGCTATTGAAACTGGGAGGTTAGGGCAGGAAACTTAGGCAGAAGAGCGTGCTCTAGATTACTCAGTGAGCAGAAATAATAAATGTGAGGTGAAGGGAACCCAGAAAGGTGGATCAAGTATGCCTGTACATCAAGAAAAAGCAAGTCTATTTAACATAATTTCTCTTTTCCCTTGATATTTGAAGACAAACTGTCTTATTCTATTTATGATATTTAATAACAAAATGCCTGACAGGGGTATAGTGGTACTTCAGTACCACAAATGGTTTCATTTGTGAACAATTTGGTTTGTTTGGCAAAATTTTGTTTTTGTTTGTGAATTCTGCATCATGTGACAAACATGGCCATTTGTCCTGCAAGAATGTGAACATAACCTGAATTAAGTTCATGAACCAAGACATGACTGTAATTTGCACAGAGTAGAAATCTACTTTTCATGTTTCTGGAGGCTGGGAAATCTAAGATTAAGGTGCTGGCATATGTGACTTTGGTGGCAGTCTTTTTTCTGTGTCTTTACTTGGTGGAAGGAGCCAAAAGGGCAGAGATGAATGCTGTATCCTCCCATGGCAGAAGAGATAGAAAGTCAGAAGAGGGCCTAGCAATCTCTCTAACTCTTTTATATGGTTTCCAGTCCTATTATTTGGCTTAGCTCTCAAGACATAGTTGCTGAAGATCCCATCTCTTAATACTGTAACACTGGGGTTTGAATGATAATGCATGAATTCAAGAGGCATCCCGGGCACACAGCTATGCCAGCACAAAGCACACAGCTCGTGGAATCTTCCTGTCCTGACCTGTCCCAGTGAACACAGATTTCTCCATGTTTACAGAGGAAATATTACAGGGGGCAACTGGGCACACTTCCAGGGAGTTTGATCAGTTTGATCAGTAGAGTCCACAGGTAGGGCTTTGCAATACGTCTGGGTGTGTGCAGTGAGTCAATAATGCTGTGAGAAAGGCAAAGGTATCCAGGTCCCCGTGAGCGTTTCTGGCACCGACCACGAGGCCCTGCATACAGACAGTTGCCAAGGTGGGTCCTTTGCCTTTGTCTAGCTGCCTCATCCCCACCGCTCTGCCCTGTACCAGCCTGCACCAAGGATAACTTACCATGGCGTCCTTTCCTCTTGGGCTCCAGTTGTTCAAATTTTCTCCTACTTTGAGTCATAACAATAATAACAACTCATATTTCTTGAGTACTTAGTCTCTGCCCAGCACTGTTCAAAGCACTTCATATGTGACATCTTCCTTACTCTTCTTCACAAATTGTAGTAGAAAAACTCCACTTAAGATGTGGCAGAATGGAGGCTCAAAGGGCGAAGTGATTTGACCAAGATCACTTAGCTAATAGGTGGTGAAATGGAATTTGAATTGTTTTCCTGTTCCTGGCCTTGTTTAACCATCTTATAATTTCTTTCTTTCTTTCTTTCTTTCTTTCTTTCTTTCTTTCTTTCTTTCTCTTTCTTTCTTTGTTTCTTTCTTCTTTCTTTGTTTCTTTCTCTTTCTTTCTTTCTTTCTTTCTTTCTTTCTTTCTTTCTTTCTTTCTTTCTCTTTCTTTCTTTGTTTCTTTCTTCTTTCTTTGTTTCTTTCTCTTTCTTTCTTTCTTTCTTTCTTTCTTTCTTTCTTTCTTTCTTTCTGAGACAGGGTCTTGCTATGCACTTCAGGCTGGCCTTGGGCTCACTTTGTAGTCCAGGTTGGTCTTGAACTCACAGCAACCTTCTTGCCTCAGCCTCTGGAGTGCTAGGATTACAGGAGTGCACCACCACGCCCAGATATTTTATAATTTCAGCTCCCAGAAAGTCTCAACGAAGCTGAAAGGAGTTGTGGGGAGGGTTATGGGGTCTCAGTCAAAAGTGTCTCACAGCATCATCTCCTCTTACAACCGCAGCCCCTATGAAAGAGCATCCGTGCTTTGAATGCTTTCCCTGACAAATTGTCAGTCTGCTTCTCCTCAGGTATTAGTGCTGACCTGGAATGTGATGCCACACGAGGCAGCCTAGCCCATTTTTAAACAGCTCTGACTCTCTCCCAGTTTTTCCATATTTTAAGTGGAAATAATTTCTCTCCCTAATTTCACCTGCATGTCCTAATTCTGTTTTCTGGAGCTCTACCAAATAAGATTTTTCTTTCTTCTGACAGACAAACCTCTAAATACTTGATGACCCAAGGGCATTTGGAACAATTTTCTTACTATACTCCAGCCTTCTTTCCTTTATGTGCAGCAGAAACACAGAATTTCATTTGCTAAGTGTGATGGCTCCTTGCATGTATCCATGTGAGCAGCTTGGCATCTGTGCCTCTGAGCCTGGATTGACACATGCGAAGGACTAGCTTAGTTTTAGTATATTTTATTGCAATGTTAAATAGACCTCTGTACAATCTGCAGGTTTGCTTTTGAACTTTGGTCATTTGGGGCACCATCTTCATGCTGGGGGATGTGGAGTACCTGGTACTAAACTGTTGAGCCAAACCACTGGTACCTTCATAATTTAAAAACAACATGAGAAGAAAAATGACAGTATAATTGTACTTTTGTGAAGATGGAGAGCTCAAATGAGATCACAGGGCGGACCTGCGAAGAGATGAGGAGGCTCCTGGGATGGGCCTGTGGGACGAAGCCCGAAGTGTCAGAGACTCCAGGACATGGGAGCTGGTGCCATTGAGGGAAAGATCAAACTAGAATAAATTTGGCGGTGGCATAGTGACTTCCGGTTTCATCTGAGAGGGGTACAGAATGTGTTACTTTTGTTAAATTAGGCATACTAGTTAGTCACAGAAGTTGGTAGTTTATATTTGCTTATGTTACATTTGTGTTCATGTTAGAAATTTCCAGGAAGCCCAAGGTCTTTTGTGTTTGCTGAGACACTTGAACTTTATAAAGAAGATTCCATCTTGTTACTGGAACTTCCTCTGATTTGTTTAACTGTTCTGTATTGGCAGGTGAACTGAGCTTATCTTGGTAAGAATTCAACCAGCTACAAAATTGTGGGAAAGATTCTTGCTCTTTTGGGCTTCAGTTTTCTTATTTGTGAAGTGATGGAGTCCCTTCTAGCTCTGAGACTCATAACCCTTCCCTTTTATTCTGGTATGATAGTTTCATATATGGTCCTATATATAGGACTTTATTTGTACTTATACTTCTATTCGGTATGACACTTAAATACTAAGTATGGATATAACCGACACATTCGCCTTAAGACAGCCACCATGCTGTAGACTGAATTACTGGTTACAATTCTTCATTCTCTGATATAGTCATTGTCTTGCTATTTGTCTGTGGGCGGGAAAAGCATATCTCCTTGCCCCTTGGCACTTGGTCAAGTGTCTGGGTCTGACCAATGGGACATGAGCAGAGGTGCCATAGACAAGGTTTAATTTATGCTTGTGCATGTCTTAGGTATTGAAATAAAAGAAATGCAAATCAAACCTATGACCAACCCCAGAGTTTATAGAGCTAGATTAGCTAAAATATGTATCAACTGTTGAAATTTTGTTGTTGTTTTGAAGGTTTTTTTTTTTTTTTTTTGTCTTTTTGAAACAGAGTCTCACTTGCCGTTCAGACTGGCCTTGAGCTCACTTTGTAGCTCAGGCTGGTCTCGAACTCACAATGATCCTCCTGCCTCAGCCTCCCAAGTGCTGGTATTACAGGTGTGAGCTACCATGCCCGGCTTGTTGTTTTGCAGTTAATTGATCTTGAAAATAAGGCATGCCTGATTTAGGACCTGACCTAAATCTATGTTCAGTGGATTTGTCACACACATTTATTTCAAATCTTGTTAGATGTTTATGTTCTGTGTTTTATATATAGTGTATATTTCACTTGTGCATATTTAATTGAAACTGTACTGCCCTTTAGTGACCAACTCTTTATCATTGTGGTTAGGATTTTCTTTCACAGGGACGTGAGTCATTAAAGAAAGGCAGTTTTATCATTCAACCTGTTTGTTTCACTTTTCAAGGGCTGAAGTGACTCTTGTCTTCATAAGCCATCTGAATGCAGCGATTCCAGTTTGAACGCGTGCTAGGCGGCTCAGCTATTGAACTGTGGACTTTGCACTCCTGATCTCCAAACCTCAGCCACAAACTTCACCTGCAAACACGTGCAAACATTTATTTACTGCCACCAAACAGTGGGAAGAGATTGCCATACAAAGAAGGTGTCAGCAGTCTTTGGGGCCTTAAAATTACACGTTTTTTTCTATCATACTGTGTTACAAAATTGACCTAGTCTTGTGTTCCAAAATTGACCTAGTCTTCGCCTGCCATAGGCTGATACAGTTTGCTTTTTTAGTTGTTTAAGACACAGCCTTGAAGACATAGGGGTAGGTAGAGAATTCATGAACAAGAATCAAACCACATGGGAAATACTTCCCAGAATCAATAACTGAGATCACGTCTTATTAAAGAGTTTCTGCATGTCAAAAAAAATCTCCAGCACAGTGAAAAGAAAACCCACAAACTGGGAAGAAAATCTTAGTGAACTGTCCCTCCAACAAAAGACTTCTGTTTAGAACTTATAAAGAAAAAAAAAATCAGACCCCTGAAATTCAAAGATGCATCTGAGATGAGCACATAGTTCTCAGATGAATACAAATGACAAATAAATACATGAAAAAATGTTCACCATCATTAGTCATTAGAGAAATACAAATTAAAACCACAATCAGATTCCATCTCACTCCAGAAAGAATGGTCAAGATCAAGAAAACTACCAACAACAAATCCTGGAGAGGCTGTGGGGAAAAAGGAACTCTTCTGCACTGTTGGTGACAGTATAGACTGGTGCAACCATTGTGGAGGTCAGTCTGGAGATTCCTCAAAAAGCTGGGATTGGAGGTGCCATTTGACCCAGCTATTCCACTTCTAGGCATATTCCCAGAAGAACTGAAAACATCATACCACAGTGATATATGTGCACCCATGTTTATAGCAGCTCAATTTGTAATAGCCAGATCTTGGAAACAACCTAAGTGACCATCAACTGAGGAATGGATAAAAAAACTTGTGGTATTTTTATATAATGGAGTACTACTCAGCTATGAGGAATGACCACATTGAGATATTTATAAATAAATGGATGCAACTTGAGACCATACTCATAAGCAAAAGAAATCAAACTCACATGTATAAATACTGTATAGTCTCCCTAGTTAGTGTAAGAAATGGTAAGGGTACATAAGATTTTATGGAATCATGATTCCCCATTACATTGCTTTGAAGCCTTATAATGATTTCATTCATTGGTTGGAATGGTTTTATTCTGTTTTGTTTGATCTTATTATGTGTGATGGTATGAACAGCTACTTTGAAGGAAACAAGACATTATGGCAGCCAGTGTTGATTTAATATCATCCTGCTTTGAAGTCCTACCATGCTTTTGTTCTTCTATTTCCATTGGTTTTATCATTTGTGTCTTACTGGATTTTAATGTGTGATAGTATAAACACATTTTTATGGAAAATGAGATATTAGAACAGCCACTGTTCATTTTCTGTTATTTGGTTCAGAATGCCCTGTAATACTTTCAGTTTCTTGAATGGTTTTATCTATTTTGTTATCTTTATATTATTGTGTGTGAAGCTATGCTCAACTATTTCAAAGAAAGAGACATTATGGTAGCTACTGCTGATATCCTGTTGTCTTGTTGTGAAGTGCTGTGTTGCTTACATTGTTCTGTTCTGATCTGCTTTGTTCTGTCCTCTTTTGTTTTATTCTCTTTAAAATAAAATAACAAAAAAACCACACAGCCTTTGCCCTCCGTGATTACTTTCCTCTATCCTACATTCTAAGATCAAACAAAGTGATCCCATTTGTATCTTTGAAAGCTGTGACCTGAGATTCCCATTAGCTCCTACTCTGCTGCTAGGTGTTTTGGAATTTGACAGGCTGCACTGTGTATCCAACACACTGCTGTGCTTAGTCAGGGGAGGTGGATAAAATTTGAGATATACCCACATCACCAGGGAAATGGAAAACCCACACCATAGACCTTTTAGAATACTTTGGTTTCATTGTATCCTTCATGTTGTTTGATGACTTTCCCTTACTAATATTCCCAAATCTTTCCATGACACCCAGAACATTTAGTCTATCAGCTCTTTATGGTACAAGTGACAAAGAGGGATTGGTAATAGAAGGTCCATTAAGGCGAAATAATCAAAGAAAAAGTATTTCGGTCACATACAGGTTTTGAACTTGCATTTTCCACTCTACAGGTGTTGGCTGGTGCAAGATTCCCAGGCATGACATCACATTCTTGCATATCTGGGTAAGAGGACAGAGTAGAAGACAACAGAGGAGACTGTTATCTAACCTTCCTCGGGGACACAGGAATGCTTGCCCAGATCATCTTGTGATTCATTCACGCTGTGTTTGACAGATGCAGCATTATCAGTTTGGGAATGATGAAGCAAATATTTTAGTCATATCCTACAATAAAATAAGCATAATTGAGGAGCGTGATATGTCCTTAAATTTGTTTTTAGTTTTTTATTTTTATTGGCTCATGTTTGCAGTAAATAATGCTTGTGTATCTTGCGTGGATTTGGTGTACGTGCGTAACACATCTTAATTTCTTCTTTCATCCCTTGGTTCTCCTCTCCCTCTCCACCTCTTTTCATCTTTCGATTCCCTTCCCTTTTGCAAAAGATCTATCTCTCTATTTACTAACATTTATATTTTATTTTGCTCTTTTTAATAATTTTGGTTTCTCATATAAAATAAACCATGCAGTGTTTAAGCTCATGTATCTGATTTATTTCAACTCTGAGACCTCAAGGTGGATCCGTTTTCCTACAAGAGACAGAAGTTTATCATTTATGGCAGAATGGTAACCCATTGTGTATAATGCCCTGTTTTCTTTACCTGTTCACCTGCTGGTGGACATGTAGGCCACTTGCAAGATTTAGCAGTTATGAGTTGTACTGCTATAAATATGGGTGTGCAAGTATCACTGACATGGGATATCTTTAACACTTTCTGGACAATACATAGAAGAGGAATAGCTAGGTCACATGGAATTTCTAGTTTCAGTTTTTTAGGAAATTTCACACTGATTTCCATAGTAATTGTACTTGTTTATATTCTCATTAACGTGTAGAGGGGCTCCATTTCCCCCTTCATCCTTGTTAGTATTTGACTTCTTTTGTAATTTTTAATTTTTTAATTTTTATTTTAAAGAGAATAAAACCAAGGAAAATAAAACAGAACAAAGCCAATCAAAACAAACCAGTGTAAGTGACACAGGACTTCAAACAATAGGAAATTAACAATGGTTATCATAATGCCTCTTGCTGCCTTCAGAATAGCTACAGACACCTTCAGACATAGTAAAAACCAAACCAAACAGAACAGAATAGAACCAATAAAAACAGATCAATGAACACAATAAAGGACTTCAAAACAAGACAGTAGTAAATCCAAAATGACTACCATAATATATGTTGTTATCTTTGAAATAGCTGCCCATGCCATCAGATACAACAAAATCAAACAAAACAAAACCCAACTCAACAAACAATGAAAATGATACAGGACTTCAAAACAAGATAATAGGGACTTAACAATGGCTACCACCCTCAGAAGGAGATTCCCCCATAGTTGCCAAACTGTGTACCATTATCCTCTGAATAGTTGATCAGAGCACCAGCCCTAGACCTGCAAAATCAGTAAAACACCAAACACCGCAAGTATCAAATTGCATTTCATCTCAATACCTATCATCACAGCCTGTGTTTCTCCAGGTCAGCTGATCACTTATGGGGGTGAGGGGGGTGTTGGCTCTTCTTGTTTCCCAGCCTGAGCACCAGAAGGGGCTGGGGTCTGTCTGTCCCCTCAGCGGCCCACACATGGCACTGATTTGCAGGATTATTTGGCTTCTTGACGATAGTCGTTCTTTCTGGAATAGATGGAATTTCAGTGTTTTAAGTTGTGCGTCTCTAAAGGCCAGACCTGTTGAAAATTTCTGCACGTGCTCATTGTCTGTACTTCTGAGAAGAGTTTTCACATTTCAGTCACTTATTATTTGATTAGAAATTTTACTTTGGGGATCTAATTTTTATTAGTTTTTAAAATACATTCAAGACACTATATCTAAGGAATTGTTGCCAAAATTTTATTTTGTAAGTTGTTTCTTCACTTGGTTGGCTATTTACTTTGCTGTTCAGAAGCTTTTTAATGTAATTTAATCCATTTTTGATTATTGGTGCTATTTCTTGTATAATTGGGATTCTGTTCAGTAAGTCCTTGTCTACACTATGTCTTCAAGAGTTTATTTTATCTTCAAGTGTTTCTGCTTTAACATTGGGATCTTCGATCCACTTTAATTTTATTACTTTTACACATGGTGAGAAATACGAGTCTAGATTCAGTCCTCTGCATGTGTGTAGCTAGTTTTCACAACATCATCTGTTAATGAGAGTATCTTATTATGTCTTGGGCTCCTTTGTTAAAGTGAATGTGCTTGGGATTGTTTCTGTAGCCTCTACTCTGTTCTTCTGATGCAAATGTTTGCTTTTGTGCCAGTACCTGCTGCTTTTATCACTGTAGATTTGGGATATAACTTGAAACTCAGAATAATATGTACTTTGCCTTGTTCTTATTCTTTAGGGTTGCTTTTACTTTTCTGAAACTTGTCTAGTACCATAAGAATGTTAGGACTGTTTTCTCTAGTTCTGTGAAGAAAGCTATGTGTAGTTTCAAAAGTTAAATTTATTAGTACATTTTAGGACTAGATAATAATCACATTCATCATAGGGAATTTGTACCCGCATGAGATATCTTGATTTGTACCCACATGAGATATCTTGATTCTTTTCCCCCTTCTCCTGACCTCCTTTCAACCTCTCTTTCCCTCCTTATTAACAAAAGCTTTGCTTCCATTTTTTCCTTCTTTTTTCAATTTTTCTTTTCCTTTCCTATCCCCCCTCCCCTCCCTAGCTCCTTTCCCCATTTGAACATTTTCTTCCTGCTTCATATCCATTATACATTTTTGTACTTATTTACACTTTCAGTTTCTCTTACTGGATAAACAGTGCAGTGTTTAAGCATGTCCAATTTATTTTACTTAAGAATATGGTCTCAAAGTGCACCCGTTTACCTAGAAAGGTCTAAA
This sequence comes from Hydrochoerus hydrochaeris, assembly GCA_004027455.1. Taxonomy (NCBI): domain Eukaryota; kingdom Metazoa; phylum Chordata; class Mammalia; order Rodentia; family Hydrochaeridae; genus Hydrochoerus; species Hydrochoerus hydrochaeris. The sequence goes on along the minus strand of PVLA01002901.1, from coordinate 62,115 downwards.
GTTTATCCTTCTTAATGGCAAAGTGGTGCTCCATTGTATCAAGAAAACATAGCTTTTTTAATCCATCCATCTACTGATGGGCATTTGGGCTGTTTCCAAGATTTAGCTATTACAAACTTTGCCACCATAATATGGGTGTGCATATATCACTGTGGTATGATGCTTTTAATTCTTTTGGAAAGATATCCAGAAGGGGAATAGCTGGGTCAAATGGAACTTGTAGTTTTAGTTTTCTGAGGGGTCTCCTCCCTGATTTCTATAGTGGTTACACCACACTGCAAGAGTGGAGAAGCATTCCTTTTTCTCCGCAGCTCCGCCAGAATTGGTTATTGGTTGATTTCTTGATAATAGCCATTTGTTCTGGGGTGAGATGGATTCTCAGCATTGTTTTAATTTGCATCTCTCAGATGATCATTGATGTTAAATATTCTTTAATGTATTTATTTGCCATTCCTACTTCTCCATCTGAGAAGTGTCTATTCATTTCAGATGCCCATTTTTGAAATGGGTCTTTGAATTTGGGGGATCTGATCTTTTGGAGTTTCTTATATATTCTAGATATTAGTCTTTTGTCTGAGCAACAGTTGGCAATTTTTTCCCCACACTATGAGTTGTCTCTTCAATCTGTTGGTGATTTCTCTTGGTGTGCAAAAGATTTTTAATGAGATCCCAGTTGTTGATACTATGCAATATTTCCTGTGTGGTCTGGGTTTTGTTCATAAAATCTTTTCCAAAACCAATGTCTTCAAGAGTTTTACATATTCTATCTTCCAGCAGATAATGTTTCTATTTTATGTTTTAGATCTTTGATCCATTTAACTTTTAGCTTAGTGCATGGTGATGGATTTATTTTAATATTTAGCATGTGGAAAGCCAGGTTTTCCAGCTTGATATGTTCTGCCAATCTGTGTCTTTTGATTGGGGACTTGGGACCATATATATGAGCTTTTTTTTTTTCCCTTTCACAGGAGCATTACTGACTTGTTACTGTCATTGCATTATTTTCCTGTTGCTGATAACCTTTTGTTTAACTATCTGCTTAACTGCTAGTACTGACTGATGTATTCATTTAATTAGATTTTTTTGGCATTGTTGGCTATGCTGTCTGGTTATAGGATATCTTTGGGAATTTATTTGCAATGCAGATTTGGTGATCATGAATTTCTGGAGGTGCTTTTGTCATGGAAAGACCTTCTTTTCTCATCAAGTTTGGAAGATAGCTGTGTAGGATATATCCAGTCTTGGCTGGAAGCATTGTCCCATTTAGGGCTTCAGACATTTCATTTTAAGTTCTCCTGGTTTTTAAGGTTTGTGTTGTGAAGTCTGTTTTAATTCTAATGGGCTTATTTTTATATGTGATTTGTTGATTTTCTCTAATATCTTTTAAGATTCTGACCTTATGTTGGGTTTCTGGAATTTTAACTGTGATATGTTGTAGAGAGGTTCTTTTCCTGGCTGTTGGGGTTATATGTGCGTCATGTATCTATATGTTGAGGTCTTTCCCAAAATTTGAAAAATTTTCTACTCTTATTTCTGGAAACAATTTCTTTATGCCATTTGTGTTGTCTTCTGATATTAATTCCAACTAATCTTGTATTAGTCTTCTTTATGTTATCTAGCAGTTGTTGGATTTGTTTTTTGTATTCTCTTGTTATTTACAAGGTATCTCTGAATAACTGATCACTGACATTAATCTTTTCTTGTGGCTCTGACACTCTGTTCTCATATTGCTCACATCTACTGCCCATACTTTCAACAGAGATTTCTGTTTGGCACCTTTTTATGGATACAGATTCTTTGCTAAAGTGGTCATTCATGATTGCTTTGTTTAGTTCATCTTGTTTTTATTAGCACCCTCTGTAAAGTCCTGTGGTTTTGTTTTTTAACTCTATTATCTGTTTAGTTACATTGTGCTTGAGCTTGCCAAAGTATCTTGCTGATTTTATCATTTTGAAGAATTCATCTGCTTAGCTTTTGATTTCCTCCCCCTCCACTGGGATTTCTGGAGTCATTTTGTTGCTTTATCATCTCATATTTCTATTGTTGTCATGTGTGTTTGTGCTGAGGTTTTGCTGGTGCTTTTAGTGAAAAGATTGTTTGCTAGTATGGAGATCTTTTCAGTCAGGTTCTGGTTTTTGGTGATGTACTCTTGGCATAGCTGATTTTATGTCTTTACTTGTATCTCAAGATCCAACCACCTTTGTTAATTTGAGAGGGGGGGATAAGAGTACAGGGATACTTTGATTCACAAACTTAATTTATTTCATAATTTTGGAGAGATGGCCTTGTTTGTGTTTGCATGGGAAAGATGACTGTGGTTGTGTTTATCCCTAATGTACAGTTTGCAACAAAAGCAACATTTTGCCAAGGTACCACTGTAACTGGCCCAACACCCAGTTTTCTGGATTAGACCACAGTATGATTAATAACATAAAGGTGATGTGTATAATCACATGCAGAAAAAAAAAACCAGTGAATATCAACAACTATTCTATCCTGGGAAAAATAATTAAATCCACAGTCATAACAAGATCAAAGACAAAATGGATACTGACATATATGTAAAGCCATAATATACCACCCTTAACTGTAGAAGAGAGTTCTATAATTATTGCATGAACACCAAGAATAACCAAATATTTATATCAAGTAAATACCTCCTAAATACAACAACTATACCTCCACTAACAATGGAAGAATATTCAAGACTAATAGAATAGCCTAGAGATAACTATATAAGTATTTATAAAGTTTAATGATTATACTAATAAAGATAAAGATGATGGATATGAGAGAATTAAAGAAGAAAATTTGGAACAATGAAGTAATTGGAAATGAGAATGAGGGGGAGGAAAGTGATGTAAAGGATCCTATTAAGGAGTGAAAGAAAAATTAACAATTTAGAGTAGGTCACAGAAAAGGACAAACAAGATAAAAAAGGCAAACAAAGACATAAAAAATAAGATACTAAAAAACTTAAAAGGAAAAGTGAAATAAAAAAAGGAAAAAATCCACATCCTTTTAAAAAATGAAGAAAGGGAAAAATTGAGATTAAATATAAATAAATGAAAGAATTTCTGCCCTATTTTTGAATGAGTGGTTTCTTTCTAGGATTTGCATTCTTGGAATCTCGCAAGTTACAGTTCTCTCCATCTAGCTTCATGGCTTGTGGGTTTGAGGGTCCACCTGCTCCAGAAGCTGCTCTGTCCGTATACCCTAGGCTTTATCAACTGTCCATACCCTTGCTCACATTGGTAGTGGGGAGGGCAATTATACCACTGATCTGTGCTGAATGTAGGCATCAGGGAGTGAATTTAAGCAGACTACATGGGTTTATTGCCAGCACTTTCAGAACCAACCACCCCTGAGAGCTACACATGCCAGGCTTAGCTTATCATTACAGGAGACAGGGTGGCCTGTGTCTTTCTTGGTCTGAGCTCTAACTTCTCAGGGGAGTCTGTGTCTAGCTTGTACTCTCTCACTCAGTCACTGTGGGAGGGTAACACTGGAAACTCTGAAGTAAAGTTGCTTTGTAGTTGTTCCATGCTGCAGTCTTACATAATCAACTGCTTTAGAAAATGGCTCCTGATTAAACACTCTGTCAATCTGGTGGGCCTGCCACTGGATTTCTTCTCAACTCTAGCTTTCCTTGAAAAAGGAATCACTTTTGGAGCAGAATCTTATATTGCTTTTGAAGTTTATAATAGCCATGGGCTTTTCTTGGGGCTAACACTGCTGACTAGGTCCATTATTTTTCACTGGAGCTACTGACTGGGGCTTACTTTTTGCCTGTAGAGATGGGTTCCCCTCCCTGGGAAATGGGAGCTGGGGTGAGTTCATTCTTTTCTTTGCTTTGTGCTCCATTTCTCCAGCTTCTCTGTAGTTACTAATTTTCCTGCTAGTTTCTCTCCAATTCTGGAAATCTATTTTTTCTCCCCTCTTTGTCAAATCATTATTTTCTAAGTACCAAGATTTTGGATACTAGAAAGGCTGTATTTTGCTGCTGATTATTCCTCCACCATTTTCAAGACCTGGTGGGGACAAAAATTATTTTGTAATTTAGTAAGCAAATACATGATTCTTTTTTTTTTTTAAAGATTTTATTTAAAGAGAAACAAAAGCATGTAAAGGGTAGAGATAATACAGAATTACAAAAAAAAGATAAACAATAACAAATCACTAGTTAATAAATTACGTATTATCCTCTTAGAAATAGTTGTTCAAGTTACAAAATTAAAGCATACAAAGTAAATAGTCAAACAGTGAGAGTGTAAACAGCTACGCATGCATGAGTCTCTACATGTATTTCTATCCTTTCTGTATTAGAGGGAAAAACAAAACCTAGCAAGACAAAACAAAACAAATTCCTATAAAAACATGAAACCAAAAAGTCATATAAAACCACAGTACAAGGTGATCTACAATGATTACTGTGTTGTTTCTTATTATCTTCAATAGAATGTCTATATCATCAGGCATAATTGAATATAAGTATAATTGAGTACAGCAGTAAATAACAATATTAGTAAAATAAAACATTGTAGATGGTATAAAACTTCAAAGGCTGGTAATAATCAAACTAGAGTGGATATTTAGTGGATCTTGTCATCTTCTGTGCAGTTTCCTATACTCTCAGACTTGATACTATCAATCATAACAGCTTTGAATAAAATCTATCAATACAAAACAGCAATCTAACAAACCAGATTCAATTAAGATCAGTCATGGTAAAACTGTGTAGGTTTTACAGAGCTTTAGATTAAGTTAATAGGAAATTAAGGATGATTACCGTACTATATCCTGTTATTTTTGGGATTACTGTCTGTGCCCTCAAATCTAGTACCGGTAGAATGACTGGAACAGAATATAATACATCTAAGCAGAGTGGTGTGAGTAACGTGTGTTTTAAATCCTGGTGCACTATTAACAGTATAGCGTATCAAGGTCATCTTTGTTAGAGTTTCTAGTTATCCTTCTCTGCCTCATTTCTGCTATGCTACTTTTCTGCCTTTGTTTAGCTTTCTCCTTCATTCTACTGCCTGGCCCACTCACTGAGGCCTTTCTGCCACTGTTCCTAAAATCCTGGTATTTTTTTCTCTCTCTAGAATGTCCTTCAGTATTCTCTGCAGGTTGGATTGGTGGTCACAAACTCGCCCAGTTCCTCTCTGTCATGGAAGCATCCATTTCTTTCTTAAAATAAGGCTTTGTGTATAGTTATTATTAGGCCCATATAGCAAGCATCATATGGTTTTTTTCTTACAACATGTATTTTATAGATAATTTTCATTTTTGCATGTCTTTTCTATCCTGAGGCCAGAAATTAATTATAAGGCAAAGTTTTAGGTTTAAAAATTTTAGCTAGTCCTATGGAGTGCCTGTGTTAATATGATGATGAAGACATTTTGACTCAAAAGCTAATAAATTCACCACAAATCCCACAGAAGATGCATTGCAAACTTAGAGATCCAGATTCTTAGAAATGCTATACAATCATCTGCTAACAATTATGATTCCATGAGAGGCTTATAAATCTTATAAACATATTACTGTCTCTTGTATTTTATGTAATACATTTTGTATGTCTTGTATGTTATGTTATATGATCTTTGTTAGATTCATATGTGTGGATACCTTGACCCAAAGATGTTAGCTGTGTTCATTTACTCCCAAAATGGACATCAACTGGACACTAAAGGAATCAAGGCAATGTTTTGATTTTTTATGACCTTTTTAAAAATCAGGATAGGAAAAATTAGGAATAGAGACCTGGAACAGAAAAAAAAATCCTATTAATTCCAGTGAGTGTGATCTTTGGCTTAATAATAATATGCAACTATAACCAAAGCCAGACTCCCTGGTCATCTTCCAACCAGGGCTATCAAGGAATCATCCTGCATTCTTTTCCAGGCTCTTCGCCATAGAGCTGTAGGAAGCTAAGGGAAGGAACCCCTTAGACACAGTTTTGATAACGAAGCCTAATCTGCACAAAGGAAAACAATGGGAAAGATTTTCTAATCTTTTGGATTTTATTTCGTTCCTAAACAGGAAACTGAATCATTCTAAATAGCATATAAAATGAGTTACAGTTGGAAGAATGTGACCAAGCCTGTAGATTCCCAGAGCTTGGTAAGGGGCTGAGTGGTGCATTTTTTCCTTCCAGCTAGAGTTGTGTTTTTCTACAACTGTGTATAGAAAGTACCCATGAGTTGTTTTTGTTTTTACTCCCTATCATGGCCTTGGTGTGGGAACCAGGGGAATCAATTATACTAAACATGAATTTCCATTTCAATAATGCAGCTACAAATGCTGACTGATTTCACTCTATGCCAAAGCTACAGATTTGATCTTAATACAACAGCATCAGATTTAAAGTCATGTTACTCTTAGTTAAAAAGTTCTTTTAAATAGCAATCTCTCTGCTAGTATATTTAAAGTTTTTCTTTCAAAGAGAGAGAGAGAGAGAGAGAGAGAGAGGGAAAAGCTGTGGAAAAAATTCCTGTTAATACTTATGTATCACTTATTTATCTGTCAATTATTTGTCAACAAATAAACTTATGAACTAAGAGCTGCTATCAACAAAAAATATGTAAAAAAAGTGAAATCATCTTTGAACACTTGCAAATCTAGCATGATACATGATTCTATTTATTGACATTTGATTTATACCTAGTAGCTTAAGAATACTTAGTTATATATACTTACTGATAAAGATGTAGATTTTTAAGATACTGGAGAGAATCATAATATTTTTATTTTTTGATAAATTATATATTGACATAGTTGTTCAAGTTCCAAAATTAAAGCACACAAAGTGGACATTCAAACAGTGAGGCTGCAAAGAAGTTCAATGATCCAATAACAACTTAGCAACATGGTTATCAATCCTACACACTTAAACATAAATGCAGTTATAGCCTTTAGAGCACTTTCTTTCCTTCTTTTGCTTTTTAAGCCCATTATCTGTTTAGTTATGTCTTGTTTCAGGTTGCTCAGAACCTTACTGATCTGTTTTGCTGTTATTATTTACTTTTTAATCACCTTATGTAATTCTGTTGCTTTGTTTTTGAGTTTCTCCTCATCCATGCCCCATGGATCAGCTTTGGTGGAGTTGGGAGGTTTTTTGAGGCATTTTGTTACTTTGTTATCTACTTTTTTTTTTTGAAGTTAGCAAAATACAGCAGAACAAGACAGAACAAACCCAAGCGAGGTGGTGCAGTGAAACTGGCACAGAACCTCACAGCAGGTCACCAGGACAGCAGCAATAGGCACAATAGTACATCCCGTTCTGTTCACATTAGCTGTTCTTTCAATCAGGTAGAGCAAAATGGAAGGAAATATCAAACTTATAAAAACAGAATATTGAATAGTTCTAAGAATCATAATATTTAAAGGTGATTTCATGCTATGAAAATTAAGAATGCTCAATATGCACTTCATTAATCAGAACTGAGCAAAACAGTGATAAAAATATTTGCCTTCAAACAGATGGTAGAAGGAAATCCTCCTTACTTGCCACACTGCATACATTCATCCTCCCAAGAGATACTCAGACCTCCGGCTCCCACTTGCTAACGGGGCGTGGGGGGAGAATTGATGTCTGATTCTTACCTGGGCAACCGGCAGGCCCCCAGCTGCTTACCAGGGCTGCAAGCAAGCTGCCTGTTCTCCCAGAGCCCCAAGTTCCAACATGATGCAGAGCTCAGGAATAGCTGAATAGTTCTAAGAATCATAATATTTAAAGGTGATTTCATGCTATGAAAATTAAGAATGCTCAATATGCACTTCAGTGCCTCATGCCAAAGATGGAGTAAGGTTCAGAGCTTATGGGCCTGCGCTCCCATCCAACCTGCTTGTTTTGTGTTTTTGTTTCATTTCTTTTAGTAGCTATATGACTTTGATCAAGGAACTTATTTGGTTTTGGTAAAATAGTTTTCATTAATATGCACCTCAGAGGATTATTCTTTTTATTTTTACTTTTTGCTTTTTTTTGAGATAGGGTCAAGGCTGACCTTCAATTCACTATATAACCCAGGATGGCCCTGAACTCATGACCATTGCCACGCCTCAGTCTCTCAAGAGCTGGAATTAACAGGTGGGTACCACTATCTGGCAAGGAGGATTATTCCAATGACTTAATGAAGTAATATATGTAGAACACTTATGATAGTGCTTGATATAAAGCAATTGTTCCATAAATGCTATTTTATATATTTGTATATTATATATTTGCTATTTTATATATCCACAAGGAAGGGCTGTTGTCCATTAACAAATATATATTCAGAACTGCATACAGTGGGCACTCTTAAATGTGTGATCAGTGGGGGCATGTATTAAGACATTAGGATGATAGAATGCCATATATTATCACCTGAATCTCTAGGGTTAAGGATTGAATTGTGCTCCTCCAAAGGATGTGCTAAGTTTTAGCCTCCAGGGCCTCTGAACACAGCTATTTGGAAATAGTTTGTTGCAGAGGGAATTAGTTAAGGTGATACTATACTTGAACTAATCAAATATAAATTATAGCCTTCTGAGATGAAGGATGCTGGAATGCAGAGGCACACAGGAGAGAATACCTTGTGAAGACAGAGGCAGAGAGTGCAGTGATAGATCTGCAAACCAAGGACCACTGGTTCCCATAAGAAGAGTTAATGAAAGACTCTATCCAGAGTCTTACTGGGAATGTGGCCAGGCCAACACCTTGAATTTTGACTTTTTGTACCTGTAACTGTAGAAGAATAAATACCTGCTATTTTAAACTACCTTCTTTTGTTATTTTGTTATGGCAGCCCCAGAAAACCAGTACAGCCATTACCTGATTGATTATATAAACACCCTAGTAGTTGTGTTCAGAGGAGCTATATGGCTTGGTACATTAATAATATTTACCCTTTATTGAGTCCCTACTATGAGCCAGCCATTTTGTTAAACAGATCATACATATTGTTTTGCTAAATCCTTAAGACCCTCCCATAAAGTATTATCCCATATCACTGCAAGTGTAGAACAGAAAGGTTTCAAGTTATTTTCTGTATTTCTCAGTCACTTTCTTTTTTTTATTTTTATTTTTATTTTTAAAAAAATTTTATTTAAAGAGGGGAAAAATAAACCAAAACCGAAAAAAAACAGGGTAGAAACAATACAGAATTAAAAAAAAATGAACAGTAAGAAATCACTAGTTGATACATTACATATTGTCTTACTGGATGTAGTTATTCAAGTTACAAAATCAAAGCATACAAAGTGGACATTCAAACAGTGAGGCTGCAAACAGCTCTGTTCGCTGATCCAACAAAAACTTAGCAACATAATTACCTCTCCTACACTCTTAAATATACATGCAGTTATATCCTTTAGAGCACCTGTTTTTCCTCCTTTTGCTTTTTAAGTCCATTATCTGTTTAGTTATATCATGTTTCAGGTTGCTTAGTACCTTGCTGATCTGTTTTGCTGTTGTTATTTACTTTAAAATTTTTTTTCTTATTTATTATTTATTTATTTATTTTATTTTGAAGGTAGTAAAATACAGCAGAACAAGACAGGACATAGCCAACTGAGACAGTGCAGTGAAATTGGCACGGAACCTCACAGCAGGCCACTGGGACAACAGCAATAGGCACAATAGTGCATCTGGTTTTCTTCATAATAGTTGTTCCTTCAATCAGGCAGAGCAATACTGAAGGAAATACCAAAATTATAAGGACAGAATATTGAGTAGAACAATACCATTGATCAGAACAGAGCAAAGCAAAGATAAAAATATTTGCCCTCAAAGAGATGGCAGAAGAAAATCCCCCTTATTTGCTATATCGCATATAGTCAAACTCGCAAGACATGCTTAGACCTCCAGCTCTCACTTGCTCGGGGGAGGGGAGAGAATGGATGGATTTTTTATTCTTAGAGGGGTGAACTGGCTGCCCATTTTCCCAGCACCCCAAGGTCCAACATGGCGTGTGGCGGATCTCAGGAAACGCTGATATGGTTCTCACCCTGGAGCAGCCGGCCATGGCTTGCCAAGCCACAGCCACTTACCAGTGCGGCTTGCTGGTGGCTGCCTGTTTTCCCAGCACCCCAAGTCCAACATGGCCCGTTGCGGGTCTCAGGAAATGCTGATATGGTTCTTGCCCTGGGGCGGCTGCGGCTTGCCAAGCCAAAGCTACTTACCAGAGCAGCATGCTGGGGGCTGCCTCTCAGTGACTTTCTTATAGCTGGGGCACAATACTAAACATTCACAACCCTTAGGAAGGGAGGCTGATTTTGGCTCATGGTTTCAGGCCATGATTGGCTGGTTCTACAGCAGAAATGGCAGGATGGGAGGGCATGGTGGAGGAAAAGGTGCTCAACCCATGGCTCCCTGTGCCAAGAAGCAGAGAGAAAAGCGAGGAGCCAGGGGCAAGAAGATACCTTTTCAGGTCACATTCTTGGTGATCCACCTCTAATCAGATCTTACCTCCTAGCAGCCCATTCAACTGTGAACTCACCAGTGGGTCCAATCACCTTCCAGTGGATCCATCACCATGATCCAATTACTTTCCAAAAGTGCCATCTCTGGACACTTGAGACTTCTGGAGGACATTTTAGTTCTCAACCATAACATTCATCCAATTCATAATTGCTTAGAAGCAAAATTGAGAATTCATTCTTGTGTTTTTAATTATTAATGACTGATATATCAAGTCTCTTACAATTAAAAAATATTACATATGTGTAGTCCAGCAGGGTCAGAGATGTTAGTGTCTGAGATTGTGTGCTGGTTGTATGGTTTGTGTATATCTTCATGGCAGTGTTCTTTTGATCCTAACAGTAGAACAGTAGGCTTTGGATATCTCCTTAGTTTCATGCCTTCACTCCACGATTTAGTTACTTTTTTCATTGCTGATTCACAATATCTAATGCCCACAATTTAAAGGAGGGGAGATTTTTTGGCTCCCAGATTGTAGGAGGTTTCATTTCATAGGTGGATCCAAGGCAGGGTAGCATGGCAGAGGGGCTGGCAGAGGAGAAGCAGCTTATGACCTAGCTCATGGGCATAAAGAGGGGACTCAAGGGAGGAGAGCAGGGGAATCTTATCTCTCCAGGCCACACTCCCAGTGACCCACATCCCTGGACCAGGCTTCAGCTCCTACTGTCACATTTAACTATCAGTTTATCAGTAGACTAATCCACTGATGAGTATCACATACCTGTGATCAAATCCTCTCCTCAGATGCTCCCCCATGAGTGCATGAGGCTTTGTGGGATGTTCTGACATAAACCATAACCTTCCTTAATTTACCTGCCCTGTGATCTTCTTTACAAGTCATTCATTCCCTCAAAATAATTTCCTAGTCTAGAAAATGAGGGATGATGTAGCCACTTACTAGGAAACCACCTTGATATAATTTTGGCCAATAGAAGGAGAATAACGCATCTTTATTGGTTTCTTCTTTTTTGCATATTATCATTGATTAAATAATTGAGTCTCTTTAAGGAAGTGGCTTATATATGGGGTGATTTTACTTCTTAGGGATCATTTATCAATGTCTCAACTCAAGGGTAGGAAAGGTGGTGTTGCTGTTATCTTTTGAGTAGAGGTTAGAAATTATGTGAAACTTCTAATAATGCACAGGACAACCCCACCATGACAAAGATGTTAGTAGAGGTCAATGGTGTCAAGGATGAGAAACCATTATTTTTTAAAATTCTATTTAAAGAGAAAAAAAGCAAAGCAGAAAAAGGGGTAGAAACAATACAGAATTTCAGAAAAAAAATAAACAGGAAATCACTAGTTGATAAATTACATATTGTCTTCTTAGACATAGTTGTTCAAGTTACAAAATTAAAGCATACAAAGTAGACATTCAAACAGTGAGGCTGCAAACAGTTCTGTTCAACGATCCAATAAAAATCAGCAACATGGTTATCAATCCTACATAGTTAAACATAAATGCAGTTATATCCTTTAGAGCACTTTCTTTTCCTCCTTTTGCTTTTTAAGTCCATTATCTGTTTTGTTATATCCTGTTTCAGGCTGCTCAGTACCTTACTGGCCTGTTTTGTTGTTGTTATTTACTTTTTAATCACCTTATATTATTCTGTTGCTTTGTTTTTGAGTTTCTTCTCATCCATGCCCCATGATCAGCTTTGGTGGAGTTGGGAGTTTTTTGGAGGTATTTTGTTACTTTGCTATCTATTCTTTTTTGAAGGTAGCAAAATACAGCAGAACAAGACAGAACAAACCCATGAGAGGCAGTGCAGTGAAATTGGCACAGAGCCTCACAGCAGGTCACCAGGACAACAGCAATAGGCATAATAGTACATCCCGTTCTGTTCACATTAGCTGTTCTTTCAATCAGGTAGAGCAAAATGGGAGGAAATATCGAACTTATAAAAACAATATTTAATAGAGCAGAGAAACCATTATTTTAATTTGTCACTGTATTATGGAGACACTACATAAAGGTGATTCTCCCTGGCTCAACTATAGGAATTAATTATAGGAATTAACTATATTATTAATTTGAATTTCTGTATTCTAGATTGTGTAAGCCTCCTACTCTTCCAACCACAAAGTGAGTATTTTGAAGCTCTAAACCCAATACCTGAAAAGGTAACTGTCTTTGAAGATAAGCTGTTTAAAGAGATAATTGAGTTAAAATGAGACTCTTAAACCAGTATGATTGACTTCTTCATAAGAAGAGATCAGGACACACAGACAGAAACTGAAAATATACACATACAGACAAGAAACCAAATGTTACAGTCTGAATCTGTTCCCCTTAGTTAATGCATTGAAAAATTAATTTCCTAGGCAGCCATGTTGGTAGGTGATGAGCTTATGAAGGCTCTGCTGACATGAATGGTTAATGCTATTATTACAGGAGTGAGTTCTGACAAAAGCAAGCATTCAGGTCCTTTGCTCTTGTGTGCACATGTTCTCTTGCCACTCCATCTTCCATTGTAAGATGATTGGAGCACCATGCTACTGGACTTCTCAGCCTCTACAGTTGTGAGATTCTTAGAGCCTTGCAAGTCTGAAATCAAGATGTTGGTCATACTTGGTCAACATTATCTGGAGACTGAGGAGAAAAAAAATCCACTGCCTAGTTCCAGGTTTTGTCTTCTTGTGCTTGTGGCTGAGACACTTGTTTTCTTTTTGGTTTATTGGCCAGGGGGTAGTCACAGTAAGTTCTTCAAGACTTTTCTATGTGGTCCCCCTCATTGATTTACCTTCTGATCAGTCATGAAGTACTGAGTGCTTTTTGTGCTATGAATTCCTGACTCTCACTTTGCTATTAAATGGCTCATGGGGTGAGTTCAGGCTCAGCTGATGTCTTAGTTAATTTTCTCATTGCTGAGACAAAATACCCAACACCCACTATGAAAGGATTAAAGGTTTATTTGGCTCACAGTTTGTAGAGATTTCAGTTCATAGTGGCCTTGCTTCAAGGCAGGGCGGCATGGCAGAGGGGCATTGCAAAGCACAACAGTTCATGGTGGGTAGAAGGCAGCAAAGCAGTGAAATAGTAAAAAAACTAATGTAGTGAGGAAGTATACTATTACCCTTCCTTTCTAGTAAGTCCAGACAGCTTTCTTTTTCATTTGCCACATAGATTGATTCCCTCAGGAACTATCAATTCATTTCCTCTGTTGGTTGGGGTCAGCTTGTGTGCACTAACTCTGGTTACTCTAGACAGAAACAGATTCTGCTAGAAGGGTGAAAAGGAACTTACGAATCAAAGAAAAGGCTGGAGAATCAGTCCTAGTAAAGGAAAGGGTGACAGGGAATGTAGTATTGGAATTGCCCTCATCCCAGTAGCCTGCATGCAGTATGAGGAAGAGGTTTTCCTTCCCTCTCTCTTGTTGCTTTTACACCATGGAACAGGATGGACAGTTAAGGCACTGTCAGTGACATTCTGGGTACGACCCCCTGCTGCTGTCTTGGGACTCTCAGTGTAACTGCAGATAAAATTCTCAGTTGCTCTGATGTCACATCATTTCCCAGGCCATGGAGTGCCAGCTGGGAGCACCTCACTGTGCGAGCCTGGGGCGCATGACTGCACCATGGAGACTGGGGAATGAGCGGGCCTCTTTGGCTCCTTGGAATGGAAGATGAGGACTGACTTTCCAGTGACACTGCTCTGCATCAGATGGTCACAAATACTAGGTAGCAGACCCCAAGAGGATACAAGTCATCTCTGCATTTTTCCCATGGCAATGCTTTATTTTTTTTCTCTTTGTTGCTTATCAGGCATTTTTTAAATATTGGGAGTGTTAATATTACATTATTTATACTGCATATATCTTTCTTTATATTTATTTATGTACTTATATTTCCTTTTTAAATCTTATTTATCTTAATTTTTTGAGGAGAAATAATGTTTTAAGGAAAAATGATCTCAGTTAGCTCTTTCTTGCAGAATCTGATACACCTCACACAAACCTATCTCCTTTCTTTCTTTTCCCTTCCCTTCCCTTCCCTTCCCTTCCCTTCCCTTCCCTTCCCTTCCCTTCCCTTCCCTTCCCTTCTCTTCTCTTCCCTTCCCTTCCTTCTGTCTCCCTCTGCCTGTTCCTGTCCTTCTCCCTCTCCTTCTCTTTCTCCCTCCCTCCCTCCTCTCACTTTTTCCTTATTTTTCTCCCTTTTGTGGTATATGGATTTGTCCCAAGGCTGTTGCACTGAGCTATATTTTCAGTTCTTTTTTATTTTTTATTCTGCAGCTGGGTCTCACAAGTCACTAAATACCAATGTTTCTTTTTTTTTTTTTAGTATTTTTTATTTAAAGAGAAAAAACATGTAAAGGGTAGAGATAATACAGAATTTCAAAAAAAGTATAAACAGTAAGAAATCACTAGTTGATAATTATGTATTGTCCTCTTAGAAATAGCTGTTCAAGTTACAAAATTAAAGCATACAAAGTAGATATTCAAACAGTGAGAGTGTAAACAGCTACGCATGCATGAGTCTCGACATGTATTTCTATCCTTTCTGTATTAGAGGGAAAAACAAAACTTAGCAAGACAAGACAAAACAAATTCCTATAAAAACATGAAACCAAAAAGTCATATAAAACCACAGTACAAGGTGATCTACAATGATTACTGTGTTGTTTCTTATTATCTTCAATGAAACTGTCTATATCATCAGGCATAATTGAATATAGCAGTATAATTGAATATAGCAGTACATAGCAATATTAGTAAAAATAAAACATTTGTAGACAGTATAAAACTTCAAAGGCAGGTAATAATCAAACCAGAGTGGATATTCTAGTGGCTCTTGTCATCTTAAGTGCAGTTTCCTATACTCTCAGACTTGATACTATCAATCATAACAGCTTTGAATAAAATCTATCAATACAAAACAGCAATCTAACAAACAAGATTTGATTATGATCAGTCAAGCTAAAACAGTGTAGGTTATACAGAGATTTAGATTAAGTTAATAGGAAATTAAGGATGATTATCATACTATATCCTGGTATTTTCTGGATAACTGTTTGTGCCCTCAAATCTAGTACAGGTAGAATGACTGAAACAGAATATAATACATCTAAGCAGAGTGGTGTGAGTAATGAGGGTTTTAAATCCTGGTGCACTATTAACAACATAGTGTATCAGGGCCATTTATGTTAGAGATTCTAGCCATCCTTCTCTGCCTCATTTCTGCTATGCTATTTTTCTGCCTTTGTTTGTCAACTTTTCTCCTTCATTCTACTGCATGCCCCACTCATTGTGGCCTTTCTGCCACTGTTCCTAAAATCCTGGTATTTTTTTTCCTCTCTCTAGAATGTCCTTCAATATTCTCTGTAGGGTTGGATTGGTGGTCACAAACTCCCCTAGTTCCTCTTTGTCATGGAAGCATCTTGTTTCCCCATTAATTTCTAGTGACAGTTTTGCAGGGTACATCAGTCTGGGTTGGAGGTTATTTTCTTTCAGGGCTTGGAATACTTTGCTTCAAGCTCTTCTTGATGGCTTTTAATATTCTGTTTTTATATTGAATTTCTGGTATCTTGATTATTATATGTCTGGGTGCAGCTCTGTCTTGGTTGTAGGTGGCTGGAGTTCTGTATGTCTCACATAACTGAATGTCATTTTCTTTTCCCATGCTTGGGGAGTTTTCCTTAATTATTTCCATGAATAGCCTTTGTAATTCACCTGTTTGTATTCCTGCTTCTTTGTTCATATTTCTTATTCTTAAATTATAGATTCTCTTGTAGTTTTCTAGCCTTTATATTGTTACTGCCTGTTTTCCTTGTTATTTTTAAGAGATCTTTCCTTTCATGATCACACATTGCAAACTTGTCTTCAAGTTTTGATAGTCTATCCTTAGTTTCTTTTAAGGCATTTTGCCAGCTTTCAATCGAGTTTTTAATTTCCTGGTCGTCTCGTTGAATCTGCTTCATGTGTTCTATATTGTCTTTATATTCTTTATTGAATGTTTCTCTCCTTTTTTTGTGTTCCTCCCTTCTTCTGTCTGTATCATCCTGAGAGATGCTTCCTGAGAGCATTTCTTTTATTACTCTACTCATATCCTGCTTTACCTGATTTAATATTTCAGTTTTGAGCTCATCTACAAGGTCCTGAAAATACCTTTTAATGTCCATTTAATGTCTGCTGTTGCGTGTTTGCTGCCCTCAGTCTCCTTTGTTTTTCTCTCTCCTGGATCAGGGCTCTCAGGGTTCGGGGCTGGGGGCCTCCTGCCTCTCTCTCCTGTTGTGGTCCCAGCTTCCTCCACACAGGTGTACAGTGCAGGTCCCAGCCCCCTTCTCTGTTGGCCACGGTTCCTCTGAAGCACGCTGGTGAGGTACCTCTGTCTGCCCTCTCCTGCCTGCTCTGGTCACTGAGGTGTAAGCAGAGGCTGTGTACGCCGGCCTCTCCCCACCAGGCCAGCCAAACTTCAGGGGCTTTCACCAGATTAGTGCGTGCTAGGTGCAGGGAATCGATTTGGGATGGCTCATTGGGTCCCGGCCAGGGGTGCAACCCAATTCAAGCAAATCCCATGAATCTGCTCTGGGGAGGAAGCAACCAACTGAAGTTACTATCATTCCCAGTTCAGACTCCTCCTGCCCGATTCCAACATGTCACCCATTTGGTTGTGCCCTTCCCATGTGTGGGGGGGGTCTCATTCCCAGCACTGACCATGGATTAATGAAGGTCCCTTCACCAGCTCTGCTCTCCATTAGGATCACCAACCCCCTACTTCAGTGCGACTGTGGCTCTTGTGACAGGTGGCTAGAATGAGTTTGGGTGGCTCTGCTGGCCAGCGTGAACCTGCAAACTCAGGCCGGTGCAAACTTGGTGGGTTGCAGTGAAAATGCCTTGTCTGGTAACTTTAGCAGTTCCAATTGTAGCCCCGAGACTGTATGTTTGACGAGCTTTTTTACATTTTAATTTCTTCCTGTGTCAAGAGGATCCATCTCCCTCTGTTTGGGTCTCTCCAGGATGTTTTATTTTGGCATATGAGTTGTTTCACCAGTTAGGCTTTATATTTTGTTGCTCACTGATTGGCCGTCTTTAGTTCCTCAATATCATTGTTTCTTCATCACAAAAACCCGAGCTACAGCCAAAAGAACCAAGAAGGAAGGCAGCTTATTATATAAGTTGTCATTCTCTCTTTAGCAACAATTACTGCATATGAAGTGTTAGAAAATTGCACTCCCAGCACTTTGGGTGGCTGAGGCAGGGGGACTGCAAGTTTGAACCCAGCCTAGTCAATTCAGTTTCTGAGTGAGACTTATTTAAAACAAAACAAAACAAAACAAAACAAAACAAAACCAAACCACACCTAATTCCTTCTCTGAGAGGTTAAAGATGTTAGTTGAACAAAACCACAGACTCTTGCATAGCATCTCGTGTGGAGTTACCCCTCCTGTCCTCCTATGCCTTAGAGCTCAGAGTTGCACAGGTCGTACCCAGGATGACTGTGCAGTTGTTGGGAAATTTCTTGTCTGAGCACCACTCATGTGCACCTTTATAATAAACCTCTGCAACAGAGATGAATTGTGAGTGTGGCTAATTTTCCTCTAGTGCATATAAGGATTTTCATTATTATAACCTTCTTGAGACGTAAACCATTTATGAGAACTAGAGATTCAATATGGGAAGTTTCTTGAGTATTTTCTAAAATAGGTACTCCTTGGTAACCAGTTTCAGAGTTTCTTAAGTATTGTGTTTGTCAAGAATGTTCATCCTCAGCACTTAAGTTTTTTTTTCTTTTTTAAGACAACATCTTGCTATGTAGTTCAGACCAGGCTTGAACTCACTATGTAACCCAGACTAACCTTAAATCCTCGGCAATCCTCCTGCCTCAGCCTCCTGAATGCTGAGATTACAGGTGTGTACCACCAGACCCAGTCTGTCCTCAGTACTCTTCTAATATGTTCTTATGTAGCAATTTCTTCTCTCTCTAAGGAAAAACTTCTGGCTAGCGTGACTCTCAGTGCCTCTTGGGACCAGCCTCTGCCAGGTGGGATAAGGTTCCTCCTGTTTTAGAAGGCCTGGAAAGCAGTATACAAAGCTCTGGAGAGACCTGGGTAAACCTTAAGCCTGCTTTAGATGAAGAAGAGAGTATGATGCCAAAGAATTAATGTCCATACCAAGTCAGGAGGACAGGCTGGGGTCATAAGGAGAAACAGCACATTTTCCAAAGGACTCAGTGGGAAAATAAATCCGTATTTCCAAATTAGTACTTTCCAAAGCTCATAGAGAAAAATAAATGTTTTGAGGGTAACATGATTTTCAAAATTAAAGAATGTATGTAGTCCCCAGTGGTACCTCAAAATACCCCTGCATGTACCACTAGCTTTGTTCTAAACTTCTAGGACACATTAATATTGTCTTTATTTTTGTCAAGATAGGCAAAACACATTTATGTGGGTAAAAGGAAAATCACTTTTTTGCCATTTCTTTCTCTCTTCTTTTTTTGTTGTGTTGTGTTTTGATTTGATTTGATATTCTTTTTTAAAATTATTTTGAAGGTAGTGAAATACAACAGAACAAGACACAATGAAGCCAATCGAGACAATGCAGTGAAATTGGTACTGGGATAACAGTAATAGGTACCATAGTATATCTCGTTATCTTCACAATAGTTGTCCTTTAAATCAGGTTTAGCAAAATCAAACCAAATACAGAATATCATAAAACCTATCAAAACAGATTATTGAATAGAGCAATACAATTAATCAAAACAAAGCAAAACAGTGATAACAATATTTGCCTTCACAGAGATGGCAGAAGGAAATCCCCCTTACGTGCTATATTGCATACGGTCATCCTCCCAAGAGGTGCTCAGACCTCTGGCTCCTATTTGCTAATGGGGGTGGGGGATGGGATGTTTGATTCTCAGCCCGCATGTGGGTAGGCTCACGGCTGCTTACCAGGGAGGCAGGCGGGTTCCTTTGTTGTCCAGCGCCCTAAATTCCAACATGGCATGGATCTCGGGAGACGCTCGCTGGCTGGTTCTTTCCCTGGGTTGCCTACCGCGCACTGGAGCCACAGCTGCTTACCAGGGAGGCGAGCGGGTCCTTTGTTGCCCGATGTCCTAAGTCTGATTTGATTTTCTGAGCCAGGGTCTCACTGTCTAGTT
Source organism: Hydrochoerus hydrochaeris (assembly GCA_004027455.1). Taxonomy (NCBI): domain Eukaryota; kingdom Metazoa; phylum Chordata; class Mammalia; order Rodentia; family Hydrochaeridae; genus Hydrochoerus; species Hydrochoerus hydrochaeris. The sequence goes on along the minus strand of PVLA01002901.1, from coordinate 42,545 downwards.
CAGGCTGGCCTTGAACTCATAGTGATCTTCTTGTCTCAGCCTCTTGTGTGCTGGGATTCCAGGTGTGTTCCACCATGCCCAGTGCCTCTTTGCCATTTTTATCCCTACGTTAGAAAGATAAATTTATCAATACTAGATGAAAAATTTGAAGAGATCATTTATTTCCCCAATCCCTAAACTACTAAGCAACAACTTCTTCTTGGGCAATACAGAGTTGGAATACCCACAAAAAGTTATCATTGTGCATCTGGTAGACGACTGGTTCCATGTGGGTTGAAACTTGATTTTTATTTTTATGTTTAGTGGTTTATTAGTGAAACATGGTTCTCAAAATGGAGGGAGGCAGTGAGAGAGAGAGAGAGAGACAGAGACAGAGACAGAAAGGTTTTATGCCATGAATCAATTCTGAAATGATTTCTTTCCTAAGTGCAGCCATCCCTTTCTCCTACACAGAAAAAATAATTGGACTCCTGATTGTTTGCTTATTCCTTCTCAGAAAATAAGGCAGGAGGGGTGGAGGAGCAACTCAGAAGGAATGTACAAGAGCAGGCAGAGGGAATTTAATATTAGCTTTGTAAAGGAGCAGAACTCGACTGTCTTTCCTGAGTTGGGAGCGATGACTCCTGTCCCAGTTACAAATGTGTTCCCTATGGGAACAGCTGTGCCAAGGAGGTGAATTAGCTGTGTGTAGAAATAACAATGGAGTAGCACATTCAGTCAGCCTTTGGCTACACAGTTTTTATAAAATTAGCCAAAACCAAAATGGTCATCAGTGGACTAAAAAGGTATCACCCATACTTTGCTATCTTGTCTTCATCTTTTGTTAACATCTATTTCAATGTTCATTTCCTGTATACAATGGTGCACATCTGTCTATTCCTAGTTTTGGCTTTCAGCTCTTCCCATTCATTCAGGCTTCTGCATTTCTTTTTCATCTCTGCTGCTCCTTCAATTATTATCTGCTGCTCTTTCATCTGACTTTTCCTGCCTCATTTTTTCCTAATTCTTTGCAAACTTGGGAAATTTCAGTTTTTTAGCCCTGTTGAACTAGGTCATTTTCTCTCTTAATGGTTTCCACTATTTATTCTTTTGCATTATGATTTTTTTAATAAAAATAAAATGTCTGTTCTTATCTACTTGCATTGTTTTTTAAGAATGGCTCTGTTTAATGATCAGCAAAGCATTCAGATAAAGGGTTGAAATACTGAAGTGAGGGGCCAGGGATTTAGCTCAGTGGCTTAAGTGCCTGCCTGGCAAGCACGAGGTTGTGAGTTCAATTCCTGGTACCAAAACAACAACAACAACAACAACAAACAACTGAAGTGACATTTCAGGGCAAGACTTGTCAGAGTTTCCAGAGAGTTCCATGTACTCTAGTTCTGCTTCTTCTCTTCTTCATACAAATTTTTGAAACAGTGGGAGTGAGGTGTTGAGAAGCACTTTACTTCCTCTTTCTGGGCCTCAGAGAGCTGAGACTCTCATTTGAGGAAGAAACCAGTAAAGCTGGACCAGGAGTCCTGGCAGATCTGAGGAGCCAGGAGCAGGCTGCCTGCTGGAACTGGGCTGATTATTTAGTTTTGTAGAAATATGAGTTCACTGGTCTTAAAATAGGGTATTGATTTGGAACAGCCACAATCTAATGGAATGCATGTGCCATTCTCTTAAAAAAATTAAACAAACAAACACGATTCTGGATGTTAATGGAGAAAAATGACACATGCCCTGGTGTTTCAAGCATCCGTTGGCAATCTGGGGGCCCTGACCAGAGGAAGCTTGCGGCAGAGGTGCTCAGCACCTCTGCAGATCCTCTGGGGAGACTGGACCTCAGGACTCCGCCCAAATCCCACTCCAAAAGCTGTTCCTTTCCCCTGAGTAAGGGGTGCAGGGCCCTCCCTGTGTTTACACTGCCTTGTTTCCCTGAGAGCTCTTGCCTCCTTTCGTCTTGGGGCCTCTCACCTGACTTTCCCAGGGCTCTTGCAAAGGCAGGGATGGCCATGTGTCCATTGTGTCCAGCACAGGTCTGGCACAGAGCATGGCTGAGCAAATGTTTCTTGACTGAATGAATGGATAAATGAATACAAACATGATCTCCTTAGAACAGACAAAGAAAAGCCAAAGCCATTTTAGCTCTGACTTTGTAAGGAACCTCTGCTACCAAGATGGAAAAATGTGCCTTTGAACTGAAATTCCATTTGAAGTCCTTCTTAGTATTAAAGGAAATCAACAAAGTTGTCACCAGCTGCATTATCAGTGGAAGGGACGGACGGAGACGCTGACTCATTCCCCCGGCTGGCGGAACAGACAACACACTCCAGACGTGGGGTGAAACCATCCGTCCCCCAGTGGAAATCAGGGCCTCAGAGGCCGGGCAGACCTGCGCCTCCCTCCTGAGCTGCTGTGGGTCTCAGTCTAGTGTCCACCTAGGCTCTGTATCTCGGGAGCTTTATGCTGGACTCCTTACTGGCTCAGGGCTAATAAAACCAGGCGAGACACACTGAGCAGGTCCTGGCCTGTGGGGTTTTGTGAGAGACATGGGAGTAGGAGAAAGTTAATAAAATGAATACAAAGTGTGGAAAGTTGGAGTTGGAGGGCAGCAGGGTTGGGACAGATTCTCTCTCTCTCTCTTTTACAAACCTTTCTATATTATTTGAATTTTTAAGATTATCTCCATGACTTACTTTGATAAACTAATAAAAATACTTTTTCAAAACAACTGAGAGTCAGCTGGTGACAGCTATCTCAGGGCACACAAGGCAGTGGGGAGGAATGCATGAGTAATAATCACGCCGGAGAGAGAGGCTGTTTTCATGTCTGCTTAGGCTTTTTTCTGAGGCTGCTGCTGTCCTGACAAGATGAGCTGGGCACTGGGAAAAAAGAAAGAAAGAGAAGAAGAAAAGCTTGCACAGTCCAGCGTCTCTGCTCAGTCATGACTCCCATCTCTACTCCAGTAGCTGAAAGCTCTGCTGCTCATTTACCTTTATAAGCTGTGCGCTTAGCATCTGACCTTAAGTTTCTTTCTTTTCTGTGACATTTCATTTCTTGTCCTGGCTCTAAAGCATTTCACGGTCAGCCTCTAAAGTAATAGCCTCTCTGACCTGACTTATTTTCCAGATTCTCTGTCTCCTGGTCCTCTCCTGCTTTGACTCAGTCTTGTGGCTGTACCAATGCAGCAAGAGGGTTCAAGCAATACCTGCGAGGGGTTAATTACAGGCAGTAAAACATACGGACCCAATTCTTGCCATCATTCCAATTTTCCTTTCAAGACTCGCCTCGTCCCCTTGCTGTTGGTGCAATGTGGAGGTCACAGAAACTTTTTGAGTCCTGATTTCTTCACCTACATATGGAAGAGCTGATAATATCTACTGCTTAATAAAAGTTCAGCATCACCATTGCAGCTGGGAACACATTCATGTGTGCTGTTCATAAATGTGCCCAAGCTACAACAGACTCTGGTCCTGCCATTTATATTCATTGTGTTCTCATCAAAGAGCACCCTTACTCAGCCACCTTCATCCTGAAGGATTTGGCTTGGGGGATGGGTACAGGTTTGGTCCCAACAGAAGAATTTTGTTCAGTTGTATAATGGGAACCATTTCTTCGTGCAAATTCCTCATCTTTTTGAATAAAGTGTTCAGGTTTTTGGAAATCTGCTCCTTCCTTGTTTCTTTCCAAAAGGCTTCTAAATGTGAAGCCTAAGTGATCTCCTTATGGTGGAAGAAGACTGGGCTCTTTTATGTCTGTATCAGGGTTCTTCAGAGAATCAGAAGTGACAGAGTAAGATAAACAGATGGATACATACATGCATACATGGATACAGAGACTTCTTTGATTGGTTAACAAGATCAGAGAGCCTGAAAAGCCCCGTGAAGGCTGCCTGCAAGCTGGCACATTGCACAGTTCAAGAAGCCAAATCAAGGGGGCTGATGACACTGCCCTTTGCCTGAGGTTAAAGGCCTGAAAGATTCCAGAGAGCTGTCAGTGAGCCCTGAACTCAAGAACTGGGCATGTCCCATGTAAGGCGGCAGTAGGAGCAGTAGTGAGAAAAGCCAAACGTACAGCCAGGAAGCTTTCCTGCCTTCTTCTATGGTCCTCCTCTGTCTGCTTCTGGCCTCGGTTAGATGGTGCCCCCACATTTAGGGGGCCTTCCCTCTGTTGGCTCACGTATTAACCTTCTCTGTAATCACTTTCCCAGAAGGAATGCTTTACCAGCGATCTAGGCGTCCTCCGATTCAGTGACCTCGGCACTCGCAATTAACCATCACAGTGCCATGTGGCTGTAGTGGGTCTCTGCTGTGCATTTGGCTGATCTGGGCTGCTCCTAGGACTTGTGACCCCTGAGGGAGACTCACAGAAATCTAAGATGTCCTGCTCTTATTGGACACGGATGCCTCATGTGCCACTCTTGTCCGTACTGATTGGCTCTACTTTGTTAGTCCTGTGGGGGGACGGCGTGGCCCCCTAGTGGTCCAGGCAGTTCCGTCTTTCTGTAGGCCATGGACAATGGCAAAATGATCCGCAGTCAGGTCTGAGTTGCAAGAAACCTGGAGTGTAGTCTTGATAAGAGCCATAAAAATTCCCACCTTGACATTGCAGGCTACCAGTGGGATGTCACCTGATACAAAACAATGGGAGAAGGCATGCTTTATAGGTCTGATAGGTGCAAAAAATCTTAAAAGCATAGATAATTATAGTGACATGTGGTATAATAATGTATTGCTACTGTAGAGTAAGAATTTTCAGTATTTCTTGTCTTTATTTTTAATAGAACTTATTTAATTGTGAGTTTAAGTAGTTGAATGCTTTCATAATTGCTATGCTTACCAACTGGCTTCACAATTTCTTCCTTCCTTTCTCTCTCTTTGTTTTTGTTTTGGTGCTGAGCATTCAATCCAGGGCCCTGTGGATGCTCAATGTATATCACACCATTGAGCTACACCCTCTGTCTCGCAATTTAACAATTGGGTATCCGAGTCAATTAGCCAGCTCTGGCCCACCACTGACGGTTTACCAGGTCTGCTTTTTCAAGACAGTCTCTTGGCAGGCTCCTAATCAAATGTTTAGCTGAGTTCCGTGTTCCTGTTCTGGGGCAACTGAAAGAGATAAATGTAGACTCCTACTTTAGCATACACAGGTCGATGTAGAGGCTATCAGGGACATAAATACCCTCCCAATGACTAAAGAGGAAGTAGGGCAGAGGTTCCCTGCCCACGGCATCAACCTTGCCCCACATAACTCACTTCCCCTGTGGTGAGAATAAGTCTCACAGGCAGAATGCCACAATCTCTCAGACTCTCTAGGCAAATTCATTCCGTTTCTCAGAAACTTATTTCAACAAAAGAGAAACCCACCAGGATTATTTTTATGTTGTTTTAGTTAACTAATTTTCCTGATAGCATTGTAAGAAAGAATACTAAATTAGGGTTCTTGTAGCAGCTGGAGGAAAGAAGTTGAAAGAGTGAATTATTAACTTTCTAGGAAAACTACATGTTGGTGTATTTTTCCTTCTGCATGTTTGCCAAGACATATTCTTTTCTCTATGTAGCTCTTTTTTTTTCCAGAGGCTCAGCCGCTTGCTTCTCCACTTTGCGAGCTCTGCAGGCAACCATATCTCTCAGTACTTAGTACATGTGGTAGATTAACTAATGGTCAACTTAAGACACTGGGATGAACTGAATCAGTGTGGTGCTGTGTGTGGAGGGCCCCCCTGAGGATTTCTGCCAATAGCATAAACGGAGATCTAGAGAGAAGATGGTGTGCTGATTCTCCTGGAGAAGCTTACCATGCTGTTTTTCTTGAAATGAACTCAACTGTTCTCATCATCAAAGGAGCTTGGATCCTCAAAGTTGCTGAAGGTGGCTGTGGTTCTCTTCAGGGAAGCTCTGGTCCTTACTTTGAACATCGCTTCCTGGCTCCAGTGCAGATCCCTCAGCTGCTGGCTTGGATCCTTCATCCTATTAGCTCAGACTTTCCAGCTTCCACCACTGATCTGTGGGCCTTCCCAGTGCAGGCCCTGGGTACAGACTTGCATGAGACATTGTTTTGCGTTCTAGGGCTCCAGTTGGGGTTGTGGAGGACACTGACATGGGATCCAGGGCGTCAGTTAGATGCTTTGGGTCTCTAGTGTGTGGACAGATCTCTTGCATTCTTCTGCATTTGACTTTTTGGGTGAATATTATTAAATAAGCCTATAAATTAAGTGTCCTGTGTTAAATCTATTCCCTTGGAAACCCTGACTATAATAGTAGACATAGGAGAGAATGTAGTGGTGGTAGCTCCACCCGTAGGCACTCTTTATTCTAACGGAGTTGTTTTTTTAAACAAAAATAGAGAGTAGTTACCAAAAACAAGCCCAAAAGGGAGTTCTAGAGATGAAGTCCTCACAAAGCACTCATCACAGCACTGGTCTCTGTTCATAGAGTGAACTCATGGTTTCTTAAAAATCCAAGCATTTGGTGATGTTCGATTGAAGTATCTGGGGTTTCATGGATTGAGGGACCACTGAAGGCTAAGCAGGAGAATCATAAGACTGAATTCATATTAGACACTGAATTATAGTAATTGAGTTACTGTGTTACCCAGAGTTTCTAATTGTTTGTATTTATCTTGCATCATAAGCTTCTGTTACATCTTTAATTCTTCCAGGGTCTCAGGGTTCAAAAATATGGATTTCTCTTAAACACCTTCTGTGTGAGCTTTTACTCTAATATTGATGAGTTACTCTCTAGAATGGTTACAAATCTGTTGTTCTGGAACATTCACTTATGACTTTTCTGAGTTGAATTTACCCTGATCAATATCCATTATCTTCTTTCTTTGTTGCTTCATTTACTTTACAGAAAAAAGTCACAAAGTTAATATCTAAGAAAGTGTATGTATGCAGTAAACTTTCTAAGTCCTTGCATGTCTGAAAGCAAACTTACTGACCTTCTATACATTAAGGTGCTTGACTGTGGGAACATTTTACCTGAAAACTTCTGCAGTTCAGGGGAGGCAACAAAAGTTGATTGTTTCTCCATTGTGAGTGACCTAGCTTATTTATGTATCTCTTTATGGTTCCTTTTAGAATTTTACCTTTCATTCTTTTTTTTCCCCAGATACCAATTTTCTATTTGTTAATAATCAAATAATGGTAATATAGATTTCCTTACTACTTGTGAGGTCCTTGGACCAGCACCATCTGTATCATCTGGGTTTATTTTATTTTATTATTTTTTTAAAAAGCAAAACAGAAAAAAAAGGATAAAAATGATACAGAATTTCAAAAAAGAAAAACAAAGTAGGGAATTAACACTAGTTAATATGTTACACATTGTTATCTCAGATCTAGTTGTTCAGGTTACAAAATCTAGATACAAAAGTCATCAGTCAAACAATGACAGCACAAACTGTTCTTTTTGATGAACTAAGAGAGATTAGTAGTATAGTTATCTATCTAGTGTACACATACATACATAAATCTATATGTGTTTACCAACATACATATAATCTTTTCCTTTCTTCCTTTATTCCTTTCTCCTATCCCAGTAGTTCTGTCCTTCTGAGCACTTTCCCTTTCATTATTACACTATCTATTGTACATTTTGGCTCTTATTACTCTTTCAGTTTATTATTATTATTTATTTTTTATACTAGGGAGACAATATGATATTTATAAATGTGAGTTTGATTTATTTTACTTATGAGTATGTCTCAAATTGCCTCCGTTACCTATAAAAGCCCCAAGACCATTCTTTTTATAGCTGAGTAATATTCCATTGTATAAAAACACCACATTTTTTTCATCCATTCTGTGGTTGATGGGCTTTTTGCTTGTTTCCAAGATTTAGCTATTGCAAATTGTTCTGCTATGAACATGGGTGCACATGTATTGCTGTGACATGACAGTCTCAATTTTTCTGGGAAAATATCCAGGAAGGGAATAGCTGGATTGAATGGGGCTTCCAATCCTAGTTTTGTGAGGAATATCCATACTTATTTCCATAGTGGCTGCCTTTCATTTTTAATGTTCTTATATTTTGAAGTTCCATGAGTGAATGTATGCTTTATTTCCCTCTGTACAACGTGTTATGTCTGCCAAGGGTCTTTTCAGTCTTTTCCCTGATAATCACTGTAATACCTCAGTTCATGAGCAGTATGTGAACAATTCTGTTCGTAAGCAGAAGAGTTTGGCACAGTTTTGCTTCATTCTGCAAATCCACGCTGGGCCAGGAGCAGGACTGTGACCACCTTCCAGAGAGCTGGGGATCAGCTCAGCTCCCGAACTGAGGCACCGCTGGATTTCAGTTTTTGCTTCCCTCTTCCTGGAACAAATCTTGTTGAGTGTTGAACACTATATGTAAATCTTCAGTGATTCTTACTGCCATTTTTCTTGTTTCTATCTCTGTAAATTTTTCTAATTTTTCAAGCCTTTTAACTTCTGACTTTAAAAGTATGTATAGACTTCTTACTTTAGAATTTACACAAAAACTGTGAAGATAATATGGTGCTTTCTCAAGTGCCCTGGTCCTAGTGTCCCCTATTATTTACATCTTACTTTAGTATGATACACTTTTCCCAATCAAAGAACCAATAGTGGCCCACTATTATTAATTAATTAATTAATTAATTTTTTGAATTCAGAGTTTCTTTTTTTTTTTTTTTGTGCGTGGGATCGAACTCATGACCGCGTGCTTGCAAGGCAGGCGCTTATGCCGCTGAGCTAAAAATCCCCAGCCAACTATTATTAATTTAAATCCATTAAAAAATTTCCTTAGTTTTAACCTAATGTTGTGTCTCTGTTCTAAGATTCCATCTAGGGTAACATATTCCATTTAGTGATAATAGCTCCTCAGGTTCCTCTTAGCTGTGATGATTTTTCAGACGTCTCTTGTTTTGGGAGAATGATTACCCAAGTCGTTTTTATCCATGTTCTATTATGAACTTGACAGTACTTTCGATGCTGACTTTAATCCCCCCACTGAGACGGTGTTTTCCAGGTTTCTGCATTGTAAAGGGCCTCATTTATTCCCCTCTCATGCCATCGTTTTGGAAAGAAACCACTATGTACAGTCTGTACTTTTCAAGGATGGCCGTGCTCCACCTTGTCAAGGACAGAGAAGGTAAATGCCTTACAGTTCTTCCACATGAGATATTTTCCTCTTTTAGCCTACTAATTTATTAAATTATTTATTTATAACAGTATGGATTTATGAATCTTTCTTTTATACTTTGGGTTGTAATCAAACATTACTTTAGTTGGTTGCTGGAAGTCTTCTAGCTTTGGTCATTAAGAGGTCCTTCCTTTGTCTCATTTGTCTCTTTGATAGACTTATTAAGAGTTTGTTTGTGTGTTTATTTACTCATTTTGAATTTTTCCTTGAGTTCTGCCACTATAAGATACTCCAGGGTCATTTTGTTTGTTTCTTATCCTGATCCTCAACTTAGGCATTTCTTCAAGAAGTTCAGCTCATAGTGGAAACTAAGACCTGAGATCTACATGTGCTTATTGCTGCTGGAATGTTGTTTTCAGGTTCTCCCAGCTGATAGAACCAACAACATTTACATATGCAGATTTATATATCAAAGTCTGTATCTTTTTTATGCTACATATAGATTCATACTGGTATCTTCAACTTTACCATCCCGTGAATCATTGTAGATGTCTCCATTTCTCTCCCCTCTAAACTCTTACTCAAATAGTGAGAATTCTGATATGAATCATCTCTTGTCATTTACTTGGTTATTCTATTCCAATATACCTTTATCACAGAAGTAAAATTGTTAACTGGTACTGGCTTGAGAAGTAACTTTATCAGTTAGTGTTCAGTAGTTAGATATGGCTTGTTTTGCCTTTGGTCTTGGTGCTTGCTTTGGCTTGTATCTAGCTGTCTTCCCAAAGCCTCATGAGCTCGTAGGGAGGGCTTTTCAAAGGTGGCTACATCTAGGGCGTGTGAATGTGAATCTAGGCTGCATGATTATGGATAAAGTGTGAGATAACTAAATTAGCCCACTGAATGGTTTAACATAGTTCTGGGTGTGGACAACAGGCAGGTCTACCTTGGGGGTGGGTGGCACCTCTCAAAAGGTTTATAGATGGATGGGATAGAAGGGAAAGGGAGGCCGTATGCCTCTGCCAGGCCACCCTGCCTTGGAGCCAGCCAACCAAGGACTGAAACCACTCCAAACCTGTGGGTTGAAGTAAACCTTTCCTCCTTTAACTTGCAGGTGCTGAGTACTGTGTTTCAGTGATGAGACAAATAACTAAGACAACACTCTTCCTTTGTACCTAATTTAGTGCAGCAGCTTTTCCCTCTGACTCCTTTTCAGTGAGCTTGGTGCATACATTTATAATTGATTTGGTTGTTTTGTCACATCTGTGTTCATTACTGGATCTCTCAACTCCTAATTTTCTTAACGTTTAATTAGCATTTCATACCTGTTAGTTTTTTTCCTGCTATCAAATTTTATTTTGTAAGAGTTCTTTTGGCGCTCTGAAATTATTTTATATAACCCTTTTTTCATAGATTTTGGCTTGCTGTTTGCAATCTTTATCTCTAAAAATCCTCTTGCTGGAGATTTCATTTGTTTGTCTGCAGTGTGTGGATTGACTACACAGACTTCCACATGCTAGTTGGGGACCTACCACCGAACTACATCTCCCGCTAAATTGTCTGGTCTTGCTTCAAACTTGCCATTCTTCCACCTCTGCTTCTTTGTGTAGCTGAGATTACAGGCATGTGCAGCCATGCTTGGCTTTTCTGGAGATATTAATGATATATTTTGAAGTCTTCTCTCCAGTTAGCATGCATTTTCCAAGTTTTAGCTTTGACTTCATTCTCCCTCTGTGTTCCATATTAAAAGTTCTCAGATTTCTGGTAATCTTTGCCTGATTGTTTATGATTCTGGGCTGGGAATCTAATTTGGGATTGGAATCTCTGAAGGCATGCATGGGGCTGAGTTTCTGTTGCTGGGATATTTAGTATCGTATTAAGACTCTCCTCTTGGGCAGATTTCCTACAGAAGACTCTTTCAATGTTATGCCGAAGTGTCAGGCCCATGTGTTAGCAGTAGTGTAGTTGAGGAGATATTTGCTTAATCCCCACATTTTCAGACTAATACACCCTCAACTGTGTGTGGCTTCCCTCCGGGTACAGACCGTGTTTTAATTTTTCTAATCTTGCCATTGTAGGGAGAGAGAGGCAAGTAACTCAGTGACATGGAATAGTGTTAACAATCTAGAAAGAAGGAATCGATGCTCTTTTCAAACTTTCAACCAATGTTCCTGAACTCAGCTCCACAACTTCTTTAGTCCCCAGTTCTAGAGATATCTGACACCACCAAATTCTGGGATTTGGGGCAGATTTGAAGGGAAGATTAGGCCAGTTTTCAGTTTACTTCATTGCCTATTCTGTGAGGCTCTTAAATCAACACCCATAGGTCTGGTTTTGTGACTTTCTAAATGTCTGTGTTATCTTTATTTCTTATGGGATATGTGTTTTTAATATCTATCTATTGCCTATCTAAGATGTTAGGGTTTAGATTTAAATTGTCTCCCTCAGAGTCTCGTGTGTTTGGGAGGAGACTGGACCATGAGGGTGCTGTACTCATCAGCGGATTCATCCACTGAAGTGCTCAGCAGTTCATGTGCTTCTCCTGCGTGACAGGGCCCGGTGGGAAGAGCTGGGAAGGACTGTGACCTGGAAAGGTATATTCTTGTTTCTAGTCTCTCTCCCTCGTATTTTTGGTGGCTGTGACATAAGCAGTCTTCCTCTGTCAGGCCCTTTCACCATGTCGTTCTACATTGGAGCCAATCAAACTTTGAAAACCGTGAGCCAGAATGAATCTATCCTCCTTTAATTGCAAGTGTTGGATGTTTTGTTCCAGCCATGGGAAAGTGAGTAATTGCTGGAGTCCAGCTGCGGCAGGGCTAGGGTTTCCCAAAGGTGGACAGGGAGTCGGCGAGTGAGAGACAGAAAACACTGCACACCAGTCTGTGAGTGAATCTGAATCCGCTTTATTTTTTAGAAGCTGGAATATATATTTGCTAACCTTTGGCAGCCACCCCCAGCCCCAAGCAGGAAATGCCCCAGACCCAGGGCTAGGCAGGGATAATCCTAAACAATAGGTTTTAACCTCAACCCCAAGCAGGAATCGCCCCAGGTTCAGGGCAATAGGTATCAATTAACATTTTAATCTTGACATTGAGTCAGCCCGGGAAATGCAAGCCGATGTAGCCCGCAGGAGGAAGAGATGTGTGAGATTATTAGGCCACTCCCTACATTGCTTTATGGGAGTGGCAGTCCCTGCAAGGACAGCGCCTGTCTTAGGTCAAGGACTCTTCACATGTACCCAACCAGGCCTTACCCGTCATGGGCCTGCAGGACAGCAATTGGTCCTGTGCCTGTCTTAGGCGGCCGGTGGCATAACATATGGGTCCTAGTTGCCCATCTCTGGCTGCCTGTCCAGTGTCTCAGGGCAGTTGTCTCACAGGAATTTTGTAAATCCTCCTCCATGAGCTCTTTCATTTCTCTCACATTATTCACAGAAGGCAAAACCCCACAACCAGTCCTCACAAAGGGGTTATCTAGAGGGCCTCCAGCAACCCCCCTGGAGTCTCCACCCTCGACTCCATATTGAGCATTACATAAAGACATACACATGTGAACTACACAAATTACAATTATCAGTACAAAACATTCCAAGATCCCCGCGCCCAATTCCCACATGGGGTGTCCTTTTCCTGGAGAAGTGATTGTCACAAGGCGTGGATGGACTAGGACGCGGCATGGACAGAAAAGGGCGCCGCAAGTAATGTTGTATCTATCTATCTCTCTATCTAATCCTCTATCATCTATCTATCCCTTTGTCATGATTTAACAGAGGCTCCTGATGGGAGCAAAGTTAGATTCTTGTATGTAATCTATTGCTAATCTTTCCTCAAATCTAGCTGAAACTAGATTTTAATGAGTTTGGGAGGAATAATATATACAGGTAAGCCAGTTCTAGAATGCCGTTACCATTCACTTCTACCTTCTCACACTACCTATTGTAATGCATTCTGTATACTAACGACTCAATAAATATTAGTTAAATTAAAATATATGCAGATTTAGACAATCTCTGTTGTGCTGTGCCTTCAAGCGAGTGGAACTGTAGCAGTATGCCAAGCACATTACGCACTATGCTCAAATGAAAATACCCCTCCAGTGCCTTTCTGCTTTCCCAACTGAATCGAGAACAAAGAGACTCTTTCTGACTAGCCCTTTTGTTTTCCCTTTCAAATAAGCCTCCAGGCCAAACACATTTACTACGGCTTGTAAATCAGCAATATTAAAACCGGTATTAGCTGTGACCACTTGAAGTGTTAGGAAGTGGGTGTTCCGCTGGGGTCCCTGCCTCTTCCAGAATGGTTCTGAGTTAAAATAGATGAAGATGCTAATAATTAACTTTACCAGTGGGCACTCCTGCATGGAGCACTGGTCCTCCATTCCAAAAGAGTTTGGCTGAACACAGTCTGATACAAATACTTTTGCTTCAGTGTATGATGTAAAACTCCCTACTTGCCTCTTATAAAGCATGGCTGCCTACATGATTTAATTATAATTTGTTTGGTGGTAACATACTGCTGGTTAAAGAGCTGGGTTTTTCGCTCTACTGTGTTCAAGTACAAAATTCTCATCTAATACTCTTAGCTTTTCCTGGGCTCAACTCCCTGTTTACATGACTCTGCGCCTCTCACACTGGTGATGGTGATGGATGATACCCAGCTGTGTGGGAGGGAAGATAACATGATACAATAAAGACTAAATCTTACTGAGTCTCTTTAATTGTGAAGTATTATACAAATACAAGGAACACTACTTAAGACTGTGCTTACCACTGTTAAGGAAGAACTTCATGGACTAAAAGATTTAGTGAATTCAGCATCTGTTTAAAAATAGCAGACACAAGGTCTCTTGAGCTCTCTACACCCTGAGAAGTTTAGGAGCATTGCACCAGTTAAATGTTTTATGCATCGTGTTTCACTTCTTAATATTCTATCTCCACCTTTTTCTACCGAAGACCAGGAGATGGTTGAAATTTTGACTTAATGTAGGTTCTACTCTTTGAAAATTTCCTGTATTTTGTTTGGCTTCTCTCCTGGTCTTGAAACTGAATGTAAGTTCCCAGTCTCACTACCCATCTTATGAAATTATTTTGTAAACAGCAAGTGAGATCAAGTTCGGGAGGTTGTCTACCTTTGCCTGTGCCGACTCCAACAGGTTTAGTCGTGCTAATGTGTTTTCTTATAGTATGCTTTATAATATCATGGGGTTTCATTCTTCCTGACGGAATGTCATTCCCTACCTTTCAGGAGAAAACTTGTCTGTGTTTTGGTTGTCTGTCTGCTCCAGGCTGAGGTTCTGACACTGAAGAGTTTTAACGCATGCTCTCTGTGACAGCCAGTTGGAAAAAGCCATTCTCACAAAGCCATTCTCAAGGCTTCTTCTTTTATTTCTAAAATACCTTGTGACCAGTGGAAAAGGCATGGATGCTTTTCTTTGTTTCTTTCACGGACAGTATAGAAAAGGAGAGGCAGCGTCACATCCAGAGAGTTTTCTTTCCTTTTTTTTTTTTTTTTCTTGCAAATGAAAGGCCACATTGTTCCACCTCCACGGTTTAATGCCCCGGAGAAGTTAACAAAACATCAAGAGATAAGTACTGACTCATTTTTAGACTGGCAACATGAAAACACCTAGACTTGCGAAAGTGAATCTTTGTTGTATTTTAACAGTTCAGTGGAGTTTGCTTTACCGTTAGTGCTTTTAGTACTGCTTGTACCTGATTTAACCAGGAATAAAGCCATTAAGCTGACTTTATAAACCCACAACACAGTTACTTGTCAGTCTAGATTTAGTTAGTGTGAATGGAAAATGTATCAGTTTTTCCCCCACCTCTTTCTTTACCCAATATCCTCCCTACCTTTTTATTTTTGGGACTTTTTCTCAGAGAACTGTTTCTGCTCTTCTCTTTCAACTCATTTATTCTGGGGAGCAAAAATACAAATTAATATGTGAAATGAAGTGAGACTGTGTGTGTGTGTGTGTGTGTGTTATGTTTTCACTGGTTTTTGTATTTTGTTTGCAGTGCTGTGGGTTGTATCCCGGGCTTTTCTACTAAGTTTCCCTGTCCCTCTTTTTGAGATTGGGTCTTGCTAAGTCCCTAGACCGGGTTTGAACTTGGAATTCTCTGGCTTTAGCTTCCCAGAGTACTGGGATTACAGTTATGTACCACCATGCTTGTTTACTGTTTTAGTAGACTTAAAGCATGTACAATCTATCGTGTGAACTACTTTTGTGTAGTTATCTATTCACAAGGTTTTCCAAATTAGAAATGTCAATACATGATGGGAAAAGACAAGGTAAGGTAGAGCCAGGGTAGAAGTAGTGATTGTGTATTGACTAGGAAAAGCTATTAGTTATTAACTCATTCATATGTTATTGTGAAGTACAGCAACTTAATACAGTGGCTTAAAATTCAGTAATTACATGTATGTAAAGATACAAACTGAATAGTAAAAATCCATCTGAAGGATCCATGCTGAGGGTTTTCTCAGAGTTTCTGGAATGAATAACTGGTTCTTCTAGGGGAAATGAAGAACACACAAGGCAAAGAAGTCTTGGGAAGCAAAAGAGAACAAATGTTCAGTCTTCAAAGGGATGAATTTGAAGTGTGGAAGACCCATTAGACAGAACTGTCCAATGTGAATTTGACATGGCTGTCATTTGCTGGTGAGAGGCCTATGCTGGGTGGATGGATGGGAAGTCCCTAGGCTTGATGATCCAGTCTCTGGGAGGAAATGGAATCAATAACGAGAACAGGTGAGTATAAAAAACAACAGGCCAAGTACTGGAAAATACCAGTACTACACTTAATGCCAAAATGAAGAAAAAGTATCTTTGAAGAAACAGATCATCAAAGAAGTTTGATAGGAACCAGTGGAACAGAGGATCATGGGAGTTTGCAGTAAATATTAGAAAGGTCACTTAGCGCAGTTGCTAAACTGCCTCTGAAGAAAGTGTCAGTCAGATTCTTTCAAGGCAGATTGCAGACTCTCAGTGAGAAGAAAGCACACTGCTCCACCCACGGGGGACTCCTAGCATCCACCATTCCTCTCTGGGGGAAGCAGTTGTGAGACACAGGGCTTAAAAGTAGCTCATTATTACCAGAAGGTGAAGGCCTGGGTTGAAGCTAGAGTCGACATGTGTCTATATTTATGGTGCCAAATCAAATTTTTAGTAGATATTTTCTTAGCAGAAAGAAAATAAATAGGAGAATATGAAATCTGGTTCTAATCCCCCAACTCCATTTTGAGATTTTTATTATATTATATTATGATCCATTTTCCTAAATATACAGGAGTACTCACCATACAAAACCTTGTACTTTTTGCAAAGTAAGCATTACAATTTCTAATCTATTTCTACAGTTGATAGTTTTGATAATATTACCCAATGTACTGAATGGTTACCAATGACCTTAAGCATCTTGGCAAAATAGCTGGAAAAGTCAGCTGCAGGGTTGGTTTCTCATTTATTGTTTCAGTCTTTCTAGTATTTCAGTCACTTTTTCCCACTTCTCAAGTTATTTGCTAGTCCCTTACCAGTGCTTAAATATGAGTCCCTGTGAATTCAGTAGATCATGTCAAACAAAAAAAATTTGGTTTTGAGTTCCCATATTTTGGAAGAAACTTAAATCTAATTATATGAAATTGACATTAAAATATATTTTAAAAAACTGATCATTTTCATGCAAAAACCTCAAAATAAAATGTTTATAATTTTTAAAGTGTACAAATACTGGTTTCAGTTGAGAGAAATCTTTTGCACTGTATTTGCAAATGGAAGGAGCAGACAAAAGAGAACATTAGACAGTTTAAATAGCCTTGGTTAGTAGTGACAAAATGGAATATGCTAACATGGGAAGAACAGACACTGAGCAGAGACCATTAGATCTGTTTATCTTCTTACTAATAAAGTAATTTTGGGAAGATGCTCTAACTCTCAAGGTCTGGGTTGTTTCATCTGTTAAAGGATTTGATTATGCTGTTATATTTTTATTCCTTAAAGTTCCTGTGCTCTACAATTCCAAATAAGACTTTCTTACTTGCTATCTGATAATATATACCATAGACACTGAGTTAATCAGCATCCACTTAACCAGTCCACTGGAATAGCCCAAGCATTCCATTCCCTCTGAAACATGTTGGTGGTGCTTGTCACTCGTGTAGCCAGAAGATTATTCCAGTATGTCCATGTGTTTATTTTATCTGTTGAGTTTTGTGTTTATCAAGTGTGTTACTCAGTTTTCTATTAGTATGATGAAATCCCCAAGACTGGTATAAAATAAGGACAGGAGATTGACTTAGTTTGGGAAGTGTAAAGGCGTGGCAGTGGTTCTGGTAGGGACCTCGTAGCATCACAAAGGCGGGAGCATGTGCAAAAGGGAGCAATTGCATGGTGAAACAAGAAGCCAGAATGTGATCCAGAGGTCAGCGTTGCTGTTTTATACTCATTCTCTCATGTGAGCAACTAACTCACTCCACAAGACCCATGTTACCTCTCCAAGGACATGAGCCCTGTTGACCTAAGACATCTACTGGGCCCCATTTCCTAACAGATCCCATCACTTCTTAATTTTTTTTTGTAATTTTTATTTTAAAAAGAATAAAACCAAGCCAAAATAAAATAGAATAAAGCCAATCAAAACAAAACAGTGTAACTGACACAGGATTTTAAAACAAGCTGATATGAAATCAACAATGGTCATCATAATGCCTCTTGTTGTCTTCAAAATAGATGCCTATACCTTCAGACATAGTAAAAACCAAACAGAACAGAACAGAACAGAACCAGTAAGAACAAAACAATGAATGTAATACAGGACTTCAAAACAAGATAATAGTAAATCCAAAATGGTTACCATAATGTATCTTGTTATCTTTGAAATAGCTGCCCATGTCATCAGCTATAATAAAATTAAACAAGATAAAACAGAATAAAACCCAACCCAACAAAACAATGAAAACAATACAGGACTTCAAAACAAGATAATAGGGAGTTAACAATGGCTACCACCCTCAAAAGGAGATCCCTCATGGATGTTACATTGCATATTGTTATCCTCTAAATGGATGATCAGACCACTGGCTTTAGGCCTGCAAAGCCAGTGAAACACTAAACACTTTAAGCATTAAGTTGTATTTTATCTCAATAGCTATCATCACAGCCTGTGTTTTTCTGGATCAACCAGTCACAGGGTACAGGAGGTGGAGGTACTTGACTCTTCTTGTCTTCTAGTCCACACACTGCAGAGGCTGGAATCTGTTCTCACCCCGGGTGGTCCTTGCATGGCCCCACTTCCCAGGAAGGGCTTGGCTTCTTGCTGGCTTCTTGTTCTCCTCCCACACAGTGCGCAAATGGTGCTGACTCACATAGGTCCTGACACTTCTTACATCTCCAGGTTGTGAACCAAATTTTCCACACATAAACCTTTAGGGCATACACTTAAATGGTGTCCAAATTTTAGGCTAACCTAGAGTTAGCCTGGTCTGTCCTCAGATCTGTTTATGCCGATTGTACTTGCTATTGAAATTATATAATTTTGGAAAGAAAGTTACCTCTATGAGAATTAAAACTAAATGTTTTTGGTAGAATTTTTTAGAGTGTCCCTTTTGACCCAGATATCTCACTTCTGGGCATTTTCCCAGAAGATTAAAAACATCATACCAGAGTGATATGTGTGCACCTGTGTTTATAGTAGCACAATTTGTAGTAACCAAATCTTGGAAACAACCCAAATGCCCATCAACTGAGGAACAGATAAAAAAGATGTGGTATTTTTATACAATGGAATACCACTCAGCTAGAAATAAGGATCAAATTAAGGCTTTTATAAGTAAATGGATGTGACTTGAGACCATACTGAGAAGTGAAATAAATCAGACTCACATGTGTAAGTACCATATTGTCTCCCTGGTATAAGAAACTGAAAGACTAAATAAGATCTAAAATCTACCATAAATAATGTGAAAGAGCAAGAAACTGCTCAAAGGAGAAAAATAACTGAGTTAAGTGAAAGAAGAAAAGGAAGGGAAAAGGAAAAAGATATAGATCTGTATATAAATTTATATACATATATAAATATATACATATATAAATATATATATACATATAAATGCTAAGATGATTAGACAATTCTGTTCTTAGAAAAGAACAGTTCATACTCACATGATTAGATCAATTTTGCAGGTCTACATCTGATAATCTAACCAACTCTTTTAAAGATAACAATATGCCACATTATAACTATTGTTAAATTCCTACCATCTTGGTTTGAAAGCCTATATTGTTATTATTTTGGGTTTTTTGTTGTTGTTATTTGTCTCTTTTACTTTTTGTTTTTCTTTCTGTTTTTTTAAATTGTTTTTTCTCTTTAAAATAAAATAAAAAATAAATATGAACAAGACACTGCCAACATGAGGAAATATTCATAAATATCTAGAGAAGTTTATTTTCATGTTCATAGCTGACTTTATTTTCTTATTCTACTGTAAAGAAACTGACACTGGAGATCAAGTAACCAAATTCAAATTAAACTAATGTGGTATCCTGCAACATAAGATTGGTGAATGAATACACAAATAGGTATCACAAAAACAAATTATTTAAGTATACATTTATAATTTCTTAACATTCCTCACTTCAACTCTATTTTGGTTAAACAACTAATTATCAGTCCTGATTATATCTGCTTAGAAGGATTTTGCTCTTATTTGTCAGATTGAGGTCAGGGCTGGGCTAGTTCCTTTGTTTTCTTGAAATTAATAAGATGCAGTATACCAACGAATACTGTGAATACTGAGAACTATTGAAAAAAAACATTAGACATTTAGGATATAAATATGCATTTCAAATCTAGTTGCATAATATAGAATGGTGGTGTTATTTTCTGGTTTGAATTCTACTTCAGTTCTTTAAAATTCCTTAATGTCTTCAAGGCACAGCTTTCATTGCAGTACTAATAAGATTAATTCCCTAGGTTAAGGGAATTGACAGTTAAAACAGCCCCAGCTCACAGCAGAAACTACATATATAGAACTTACTCTTACCTTTTACAGTAGATGCCAAGAGCCTCTATTTTCCAGTTAATTTTTTATGTAAGTTATGGGCTTCGGAAATTACTGAATGAAAAAGATTGAACTCTGTGCACTTTTTAGGGGTCGATAAAGTAAATTGCAAGAACAATGAGAACAATAGGACCCCGTAATTGGATTATGTGGTGCCCCAGGTCAGGGCCTCCTGGCAAGCAGCCTCCTTGGTTGAGGGTCAGGGATCAGGCACAGGGTGAGCTCCATGGTTTTTGCTGTGAACCTGGTGTGAGCCAGAGCGCTGTACCGTAACTCCTGCAGGCCCATGGTGCTCTTTTTCTTTTCCTCCTCCCGCTCTTCCTCCTTTAAGGATGGTTTTTGTCAGTGTGTGTTTGTGACTCATCTTGGACACTTGGCACATGTACTGTACCTACTGCAGTTTAACCCTTTCGACTTCTCCTCCCCCTCCATGGCCCTGGCCTCCCTCATGGCCAGGTCACCTTCCCGTTCCCATAGAGGCTACCTCCCTGTCACATTTGCTCTTCTGCAGCCCCCAGCTCACGGTCAGCAGGGACCTTTGCAAAGTTTAAATCAGCTGAGGCACTCCTGCGTTCCAAATGCTCAACACCTTCTAATTCAGGGCCAAGTCAAAGTTCTTACAGTGCTGGCCCACAAGGCTCCATTGCACTCTGAGCCCCAGTTAATCCCCTGCTGCCATCTTTTATTATTCTCCTTATTCGCTTTCCTCCAGCCACACTACCTGACCTCCTTGGTATTCTTGAAAAAAAAAAAAATCCTGCATTCTCCTGTTTTGTGACCTTTATTTATTTATTTTTTTAAATTTTATTTTAGAGAGAATAAAATCAAGCAAAGTAAAACAGAATAAAGCCAATCAAAACAAAACAATGTGACACAGAATTTCAAAACAAGATAATAGGAAATCAACAATGGTCACCATAATGCCTCTTGTTGTCTTCAAAATAGCTGCCCATACCTTCAGACAGTAAAAATCAAAACAAAACAGAAACAGAATAGAACCAATAAAAATAAAATGATGAATGCAATACAGGACTTCAAAACAAGATAATAGTAAGTCCAAAATGGCTACCATAATATAGCTTGTTATCTTTGAAATAGCTGCCCATGCCATCAGATACAACAAAATCAAACAGTATAAAACAATAAAACCCAACCAAACAAAACAATGAGAATGATATCGGATTTCAAAACAAAATAATAGGGAATTAACGAAGGCCACCACCTTCAGAAGGAGATCCTCCATAGATGCTACATTGTGTATTGTTATCCTCTAAATAGATGATCAGAGGACCAGCCTGAGGCCTGCAAAGCCACTGAAACGCTAAACACTACAAGCGTTCAGTTGTATTTTACCCCATTAGCTATTCTCACAGCCTGTGTTTCTCTGGATCAGCCAGTCACTTATGGGCGCTGGTGGGGAGGGATGTTGACTCTTCTTGTCTTCCCACCTGCATGCTGGAAGGTATTGGTATCTAGCCCAGTCAGCCCACGGATGGTACCGACTCACAGGAAGTCTTAGCTTCTTGTTGGTTTCTTACTCTCCTCCCCCACAGTCCATGAATGACACTGACTCACAAGAGAGGGCTGGCAATTGGCTCTCGTCCAGTCAGCCCATGCATGGCCTTGGGACCTTTATTTTTGTGTCCACATCACTCATAGCTACTTGCCCAGCTCCCTCATCTGTGGTCTTTGTTCAAATCCCACCATCTTCATAAAATCATTCCTGAACCACCACTTTCACATTCTCCTTTCCTCAATTTACCTTTTTTTAAAAATATTGTATAACTTACCATGATGATTTTTTCTTATCTGCTGTTCTTTGTTAGGGTGTAGAAGGGATGATCAAAATATATAATGAATTTTTAATAAAATTTATCACAGCAAGAGGCATACTGCCATGAATCCTTCTCAAAATGCTTACCCTTGCTTCCAACATATATATCCCATCATTCTTGCTGCTTTCTGAAGCAGCTCAGGCAACCCTCTTTGGAGTCTTCTTGAGGTATGATAAAAAATACTGTGAATGTTGCTGTCCTGCGCCACTGGCAGAAAGGAAGGCTCATAAAGGTATCGTGCTGTGTGGGTCCTTATCCATCTTAGTCACTGGATCCGTCACCAGGTGGGTTCTGATTCTTTCTTGGAGTCAAAATGAGCATGGAAGGTAAACATTTTGAATCAATATGGCACATGAAGGACATCTGTGCAGCCAAGACAGTTCTATTAAACACACTCACAAAAGAGGACTTCCAGGGTTGCTTCAAAATGAACAATGGAGTAAGTGCGCTTGAAGCACCAGGGTGTCGTTTCAAGGAAATTAATGGCAATGTGTCTTTTACTGTAATACATCTTTTAAAAAATTAAATATTCATCTCATATTTTAAATCACACCTTCTGAATTTTATGAGGTTTGTTCACTTAGGTATCCCAAGAATCTGTGATAATCCTGGGCCCACGAGCTCATGAAATATTGGCTGAATGAATGAGGGACCAGATGAGGTGAAGAACCAGCCCTGAAAATAGCCAGCGCATCCTTTGCTAATGGCTAAGGCAGTGGCAGCACTGTCAGTCTCTGGGGCTTCTTAAAAAGGGCGATGCTCTTTTATGAGTGGGATGGTTCTCTGACTTTGGCTGCAGTTGGAAAAGCTCCCATTTCCCTAGTTCCTACCATTTTCTCAATTCTATTGCTTTAAATTCAGGTTTATCAAGGTAAAGCGAATCAGAGAACTATGAATGCAACCCAGATGATCTAGATAATAAACAGTCTTTACTGTGGTTTTGTGGCATATGGGAAACAGCTATTAAGGCCTTTTCCCCTTTTCCTTCATTACTTGTCCCCAGTTTGGTTTAATGTTACCTAGTGACTTGGCAGTTATGACTTTTTTTTTTTTACTTTCACAGCTTCTGACCCTCTTCTAGGTGTGTATGTTCTTGGTACAGGAGATTTAATTCTCTTGTTTCCCTTTTTACCTAATCGCTGTTAAATACAGTACTTTGCTTCTCATAGTTTGGGCATATAACTCTTTTTACAAAAAAATACAATAATTATAATACAGAATAACTATAAAATTATTTAAGTTGGTCTATTAAGTATATATTATCTGCCAAGTTGATTTACAAGGTATATATATATATATATATAATTTTTTCCCAATCTTAATCTTGTTTTTTGTGTGTGATAAGATATATGTCAAATACTATAGGGCCAGTAAAAGCAAAGTATGGCTTTCCAGGAAGCAAATTATCTTCCATTTAATAGGTATAAAGCTTCCTAATGGCGACAACAATGTGTTATCAACAATGTATTTTTTTTTCCAATCTTAATTCCAGCCTTGCAGGAGGGACTTTGAACTCAGCAAATCACTGAGTGCTTTTCAGCATGAACATGCTCTTCTGACTTCTCCCCAATAGAACTGCCAGAAGTACTTGGTGATAGATCCCTGGATTCCACCTCAAGAGACCTACAGATGGTTATTTTATGTAACTTTCAAAGTGAAACTTTGGCACACACAAATTTGAGAAGCCTCAGACAAGCGTTAAGTAGAACATGTCTTAGAATCCACTGCTACATTGTTAGTAACACATTGTTGTCACCATTAGGAAGCTTTTTACCTATTACAGTGGAAGATAATTTGCTTCCTGGGAAGCCATACTTTGCTTTTACTGGCCCTATGGCATTTGACATATATCTTGCCACACAGGCAAAACAAACAAGATCCACGTAGAGTTTCCGGGGCGCAGATATTGTTCAAGGTGACTTTGTCCTCTCAGAGGCCATATTACATCCTTCATGGGTTCTACTTATTCATTGTCAGATTGGTTTTGTAAGCAGTGAGAGACTAAATCCTTTGGTCTGTGCAGCCCGGAACAAGAAGTAAAGAGTATCTGAGGCACTAAAGACATGTATCTGCATATGCATTAAGAAAATTGTTAGCTCTCCTCAATTTTCCTACTTACTGAGCTAAAAGAAAATACTATGATTGAAAAGTCACATGAGCAAAAATTTTGTAGATCCATATCACTATAGTAAAATCGGACAGGAAAATGAAGCAATTGTCTAGATGAGAGAATGGCAAACTATGGCTCACATGGCTCACAAGTCCAATCTTTCCTGCTGTACCTCCTCCATCAAGGAAGGCTTATTGGAGCACGACCTTGTATATTCTTTCACATGTGCCATCCTTAACTGCTTCTACGCTCGTCACGGAGTTGAGTAGCAGCAATTCAGGTGGCATGAGCACCAACAGCACCAAGGTTTCCTACTGAGCCCAGTACAGCCAAGTTCTTGACTACCTGTCTAGATTAGCTGGTTATCCTACATTTCCTTGTTATTTTTATATACAGTTAGGAAGTGCTAAAAGGAAACCCATAAACAGCTTTGGAATAAATGAAGAGTGATATTTCCTAGTTAGATTCTCCACAAAAAATTAATTGAGAAATCCAAATTATAAGTTATATATAAATCCAAATTCAGTAGTGACTAACTGTAAACCCTTCCCTACCCAGAATTACTCCAACGGCATAAAACACATACAATATTCACTTACTGTATCTGGAGAGAGGAGACAAGACTTTATGGTGAAAAATTCATTTCCAAGTGGAAAACATGACCTGTAGGTTGTGAACAAGTCTTATTCATTGGAATGTGGGAAAAGATACTGTAATTTAGAGTTTTATATTAACATGAGAAGAAACTAAGCATTGCTAATATTTAATAATTGCTATGAGTCCTGGAACAAATTACTATCAGACAGGATATTTGACGCTCCTTAAAGGACACCTAGAAGTTACCCAATCTCAAAGGACGGGCTGTGGAAGTCTTGTTTGATTTCAGTGTATTGACACAGCATTTACCTAGTTAAGTGGGTTTAGGGCCTTCATTATCTACTTCACAACAAAAACAAATGGGTTAAAAACATTCCTGCCAAAATATCTGAGACTGAAGATAATGCACAGCACTGATTAATAATGAAAAAATGGCAGAGATGAGATTTTTGTGATTGTTTGCAATCAGTTGAAGAGTTCATATATTCTAATGAAGTTTGCAATAATAAAAAGAATATATGTAGTAGGAATTCATTTCCTCTATCATTGTGGACTTATCCTAGGAGAATGCTGTGTGAAATTTAAAGAAAAATCTTTACATTGTGAAGGGATTAAAAATGAGTGCTATGAATTAGCAGGCAAATAATGAGACCTTTGGATTTCTCATACACTTGTATCTTTAGGAACTAAATTTTTGGTCATGATAACCATCACAGTGAAGTACAGAAATAATAAACACAATGTTAAACTGAATCACAAAGGTTTAAAATGATTAAATATATTAAGTACACATTTAAAATTTTTTTAAAATTTAAGACTAAAAAGACAGAATAGAAAAACAAAAAAATACAAAGTACACATTGTTAATCCAAGTTTTTAAATAATATTAGTGGTTTCTAAAAGTGAGGATAGAAATGTCTTTGCAAATTAATAATGAGAAGAACAGCTAAACAAATCACTATTTGCTATTTTATCTGTTTTAAATAATTTCTACCTTGTATGTTTTAAATATATATTTTTATTATATATAATATATTAATATAATAATATATGTATATATTTATTATATGTATATATCAATATATTTATACATGTATATATTATATGTATATATCAACATATGTATATATAATATATTAATTATATATAATAATATATGTATATACATAATAGTACGTGTATGTGTTGCATTTCTTTGGAAATATATATGCACATACACAGTACAGATATTGTACACACACATATATATGAAGAAATTAAGGTATATACTTAAAATTTGTTTTACTCATAGGTGATGGATCAAAAACTAGGAGGTAGCGATTCTTACAATGATGTATGGATTCCACTGTGTGGCAGGGGTATCTTGGGTTTATTGCTGCCTGACCTTTCCTTTGACTGAATTTCTCTTGTTGAAGGCATGAATAGAGTTGCACAAATTTAAATGACTTTTCAACACATACTTTTGCATAAATATTTATTTTATATTGGCATACTTGTTTATGTATTGTACGTTTTCTCTATCAGTAATATTTGGCCTTATTTGAATAGAGAGCTATTTCTGATTAAATTTATTTTTCCAATGTCTTCCATAGACAGTTAACTGAAAACCTGCTACTATCTGTTTGCTTTTTTTTGAGGAAATTATTGTATAAATGTAGATATCACTGAATTTTATTGACTTTTATGTGTATAATGGGTACACTTTGTAGATATTGGGTAGGTTTGGCATTTATTTTCCTGGTGTCGAAGGAAGACTGTTTTCAATGACATTGGTTTTGTTTACATGAAAACAATGATTACTTCCCTTAGGAGCAAATTCAACCCCACTCACTTAAACTTATTTTATATTTGTTAAGACACAAAAAATCTATTTTCATCCATACATTATAATAAATGAGACAGTGCCTCTGTCACTTTTCTAGGCAAAATAAATATATGCAATAGTTACTGCATCCCACATCTGTGACTTTGATTTTTGCAGTTTCAGTTACCTGTGGTCAATGGAAGTCTGAAAATACTAAATGCAAATTCCAGAAGTATACAATTGATAAAGTTTAAATGGCGTGGCATTTTGAGGAGCACTATGAACTCTCACGCTGTCCCCACTCCGCCCTACACAAGTCGGCGAATCCTGCTCTGCACGCCACCTGCCTGTTAGCCACTTAGCAGCTGTCACAGTCGCCAGACTACCCGTCCCAGCATTGCAACGTGTGTGCTTGGTAACCCCTACATGGTGGCCAAATGCTATGTAACGATGCCTGCACAATTCTCCTCTCTTCTCCCTTTCACATAGGCACTGAGTGATCTCAATTGTCACAAGAAGGTGGGTGGGTAGAGTACAACAAAATATTTTGAGAGAGACCACATTCATACAGATTTTCATGTAGCATATTGTTATGATTATTTTATTTTTTGAGTTGTCAATTTTTTACTGTATCCATTCATAAATTAAACTTTATTTTAGGTATATACATAAAGGAAAAAACTTACAAGGCTGAGTACTATTGTGGTTTCAGGACTCCACTGGGAGTCATGTGTTTCCCTTGAATACAGGGGTTGGGATTACTGCTGTTTTATCTCTGAATAATCGTGTCCATTCAAACTTTCCCCTTGGAAACTGTCATGATTTTCAACAGTGCTACTGACATCGGTCAATCTTGTCTTTAATTCTTTTTATTAAATAGCAAGATTTCCTCCATAGATGGAGGTTAGTACTTGACTCTAGTAATTCTTTCCCCCCTTTTCAGTGTTAGCTTATCTTCAGAAGTTCTGTGTTTTATATGTTTCCCAAAAGAAAAACCCAAAGTAGCCTTGGCTATTAGGCTGGTCAGAAAGTCTGGTCTTTGAGTGATTTTCTTTTGCATTCAGGAAGCGGGTTCTAAGCACAAATCTCACAGCCCTTACAGGGCAACAAATGTCAAAATGCCTTACGTTCTTCCTAATGCAACCGGACTCTGCTGCCAATTATAATTAGAGCTATGAAAACAGACTGACTCTAAAGGCAGGGATGGAAACAATTTGTGAGGGAGGCATAAAATAGCGGAGATGTATTTCTCATATTTAGAATCCCCGGTCCTGTAAGATTGCATTTTTCAGTGAATTGATTTGAATCCCACATATGCTTAGTTTGAATATTTTAGAGAGTAATTCACAATAACTGCCTCTGATGTGGACTGAATACTGGCCTCAGGACTAAGGGCATTTATTTCTTTAAGCAAAAGTTTAATCTGGTTGGTTTCATACAGAAAATTATTAGCTTGGGGGAAATTAGAGTAAAAAAACAGAGAAAAATCAACTTTTTAAGATGTATTAGATTTGCTACTGTTTTGGAAATAAGACATCATTAATTTGTGTCTTAGTTTTGGATAAGCTTGAAGAAAAAGTGAGCTTTCAACGTGTGTACCTAGCATAATGTGCACAGCACTCATTCTGCAGGTCAGCAAATCCCAGGCAAGAAAGAGTAGCGATGATGACTATCGCACATTTTCTATTTATATTTCAGCTCCCTAAACCAGCCATGTATTTATGCTTACAATGTGCTGGGGGTATATCAGGTCTTTTACAAAAACCATCTCAACAGTTCTTGATGTGTTTTTTTAAACCTGAAAACTTCTGGACGATATATCCTCATTAGAAATAGTAGCTCACATTGGCAAAGTGGCCTGTTCCTGGTTTGGAGCGGGGGCAGGATGGGGAACATAGGAAAATCTTCAGGTTTCAGACTCTAGACTAAATCTGACTCCAGATCCTGTGTCCTAAGCCACTATACCCCAGTAGCTCCCATCTCTCTCTTTTCTCTGCCCAAATGATCTACTACAAATATTCAAGCAATGTAAGCAGACTAAATTTTGACACTTTCAGAACAGATATATAGGGTTAGTGTTAGAATATATATTTTATTCTGTCCTGAGTAGTTATCTACACTTGAATGGATTTTTTTTAAACTGTAGAATAAAAATTCCAGTACAAGTTAAATGATCATCTGCAGGTCATTTTGCGGGAACCAAGCAGCATAGAAGAAGATCGTGCTTTTGTTAATTGCTCCCTTCCTTCTTAAATTGTGACCTAAATATATAATCCTGTCTCATAGTATTTTTAACATTTGTAATTTATTTTTTAACTGTTGTAAAAAAATATTCTGGTAGACAGACAAGAGAGGAAACATCATTGCCAGATATTTCACAGAGAGAGAGAGCTGAACAAGCTAGACCACAGGGCAGTGTTGAAAGGAGCCCACTTTTCACAGTGGCTTGATGTCCTGTCTCTGCGATGGCTTGGCAGTAATTTCTCAGGACCAGTGTGAAAAGGAAGAATGCAGAGAAATTTCCCTTGTAGGGCTTTTCTTGTCTATGATTGTTTCATACAATTTTATGGCTAGAACTCAACAAATTTGCTTGCAATTATAACAAGTATAGCCACTTATCAAAGAATATTCCACAGTACTGGAGGATAGAAGGCATGCTGCCTTCGTCATATATTTTGGTGTTAGTGATTATATTGAGACCAGATCATTGGCCTGATAGGTCCAGACCCTCTCGTATAGTGACTCCTTCTGCTAGGAAAGCATCATTGCAACTCTTCCCTGCCTGCTCATATCAGCGGGGACCATTAAATATTGGTGAAGCCCATTAGCTGGGCTTTGAACATTTTCTTCTCCTGGAAAGAAGAAAAATGAATTCATTCTGCAGAATAGAGGATATAGAAACAACCGTAAGCACATTGAACTATTTGATCTTTCACGAAAGGGCCAAAAACATACACTGGAGGAAAAATATGCCCTTAATAAATAGTGCTAGAGTACTGACTACCCACAGGCTGAAGACTGAAGCTAGACCCCTATCTCTTACCATATATTAACTAAAATCAAAGTGGATCAAGGAATTAAATGTCAAAGTTGAAGCACTTAACCTGCTGTAAAAATAAAGTGGGTAAAACTCTTGAAGGTATAACCATAGGCAAAGACTCTCTGAACAGAATCCCTGCGGTACAGAAAATAGTACTATGATCAACAAATGGGGTCATATTAAAATAAAAAGCTTCTTCAAGGCAAAAAGAACATGAACAAGTGAAAAAGACAATCCATAGAACAGGAAAAACTTTTTACCACTTATCCCTCAGACAGCAGACTAATATCTAGTAATATATAAAGAATTCGAGAAGGTTAGACATCCCCTGCTTAAAGACCCAGTCAAAAAAAAAATGGGCAAGTGAAATGAGCATTCACACTTCACAAATGAAGTATTAAAGACCAATAAACACATGAAGTGTTCAACACTGCTGGCCATTCCAGAAAGAATGGCCATCATCAAGAAATCAGATAATAACAAATGCTGGTGAGGCCGCTGGGGAAAAGGAACTTTTATTGGTGGGAGTGTACATTAGCACAACCGTTATGGAAATCAGCATGGAGATTCCTCAAAAAACTGAAACTAAAAATTCCATTTGACTGACCTATATCACTTCTAGATATCTTCCCAAAAGGGTTCAGGACACCACATTACAGTGATACATGCATGTCTATGTTTACAGCAGCACAACTTGTAATAGCTAAATCTTGGAAGCAGCATGTATCTCCCCCAACATGGATAAAGAAAGTGTGATATTTACATACAGTGGAGTACTACTCTACCATGAAGACAGACAAACTTGAGTCATTCATAGGTAAATGGATGCACCTTGAGAGAAAGGTGTTAACTGAGACAAATCAGATACACAATTTTAAATATCACATGGTTCTTTTTGTAACAAGAATCCCAAAATAGAAATAAAGATCAAAATAAGGGATAGGTAACAGGAAGTCAGGTGATATCTTTCTTGAATGGGAAGGGAGGAGGAAGAGAAGGGACGGGGTGACGAAAGGAATGCAAATGTGTCATGCATGTGGACCAGTGTCACATACAGAATGTAAACATTATGTGCTGCAACACTGTACGAATAAAAAAAAGAAAAGAAAAAGGTGTTCATTCTCTCTTTACATCCTCTGAGTGTAACATTCAAAGGTGAGGTTAGTGTGTGGAGTCTCGGGAAGCTGCAAACAACCTGCTCTGTAATAACAGCCTCCCGCACTGTGACCTTGCTTTCCTAGGGAATGATTCAAGTCTTAATCGTCACACTAAAATTAAGTGGTTTCATCCACTGAAGGCATCATCTCAACCGAAACTCTCTAAAGCCTACAGGTCTGATGGGTTAGCTCAACACAAAGCTCTTAATCTGAAATTAACCTTTAAAAAAATCTTACTGCTCAGGCTGGGTGTGGTGGCACAAGCCTGTACTCCTGGCTCTTGGGAGGTTGAGGCTGGGGCACTATGTGTGGTGAGTTCAAGGCCAGCCTGAACTATCCAGTGAGCCTGTTTCAAAAAATACACAAGACAAAAACACAGCCAGAAACCTATAGCTCAGAACTTGACCTCATCACTTCAGGAAACTTGGGCCAAAGAAAATAATTGGTATAACATTGCATGTATTTTTTTTTGAAGGTATTAGAAATATAGTAGAACAAGACAGAACAAAGCCAATTGAGACAATGCAGTGAAATTGGTACAGAACTTCACAGCAGGTTACTGGGATAACAGTAATAGGTACCATAGTGTATCTCCTTATCTTCACAATAGTTGTCTAGCCAATTAGGTATAGCAATATCAAATCAAAGACAGAACATTATAAAACTAGTCAAAAAAGGATATTTAATAGAGTAAAGCAATAAATCATAATGAAACAAAACTGAAAACAACATTTGCTTTCAAGCAGAAGGTAGAGGAGACCCCCCTCCCCATTTGCTATATTGCATATGGTCATCCTACCAAGAGATGCTCAGACCTCTGTCCCCAGTTGCTAATGGGGGTGGCGGTGGTGGTGGTGGTGGGATGTTGGATTCCAAGCCTGCGCACCGGTAGGCTCACAGGAGACACTACTGGGTCTCCTCCTGGCTCATGCCGGAGGAAGGTGCTTACCAAGAGGGCAGGCAAATTGCTTCTTTGTGCAGCCTCCTGGGTTCCACCATGGCCGTGGCCAAATCTCGGGGGCCACTCACTGAGAATGCATTTTTTTAAAATCAAGATTTTATGAATTTTACATGGGTATCAAGACATTTTTTCATTTAGCAAAACAGAACACCTTGTTATATATGTTTTTAAAAAGCCTGTTCTTCCTTCAGTAACATTGTTTCTTAAACACTTGTTTTGGAAGGTACCTCGTGTAAAAAATATGTAAAAAATAACATGGGTGTGAGTCTCTGCATTCCAAGCCTCAGAGGAGCTCACCCAGTGTTGTGGAGGCTCCTGGGAAGCTGGTGAATTCCAGCCACGCAGATGTAGAGTGCAGAGCATTTGTGACCGAGGCTGAACTGTGAGTGGCTCAGTCCTGGGTGAAGGAGGGCAGGGAGGGAAGATAAACAACCTAGCAGCCTGTTGAGATCATGACAGGTGGCTGTTGCTTAGGACAGGCATATGACTCACCTGGGTGCCATGGAGGAAATGTCATGCCTTATTTAAGAAGGAAATTAGATGGAAGCATAACAGACACAAACTAGGAACTGAATAACATCCTAATAACATAGTCGAAGTGTGCTACCATCCCTGAGGGTCAGTGTTTAAAGTCGCCCTTGACAAAGGTTAGTGTAAAAATAAAGAATGACACTAAAAACGGGGATGAGTGGAAAACATTTGTAAACAAGCATATGAGATGTCTTGGGGAGAGGGAGCGCATGCATTTCTTTTCCTCTATAGACTCTGGGAAATGCTACTTTTTAAAAAAGACATAATTTAATGGTGGGGGATATAGCCCAGTGGCACAACTGGCTGCTTGACAAGTGTGAGGTCGTGAGTTCAATCCCTGGTACAAAAAAAAAAAATAATTTAAAATGGACTTTTCAGATTTAATCAGGTGCAGACAAATTTATAGAGAATGAAAACAGATCCCGGATGTCCTGCGGCTGGGCACAGCAGTGAGGGCCGACTGTAAACTGGAACAGGAATGTTTTAGGGATGAACGAGTTCGGAACCTGGTTGTAGTGATGGCTGCATAACTGTATAAACTGAATGACGATCACTGAACTATACACTTATGACCGGTGAGTTTTATGGCACATAAATTTTACATCATAACGTTTATTAAAAAATTAGCCAGCTGCAGCTTCGTGATACTGAGTTTTGCCAATGATTTCTTGGCTGTGACATCAAAAGCACAGGCCATAAGAGAAAAAACAGATACACTGGACTAAAAGTTAAAAACATCTATGCAGCAAAGGATACAACTAGCCCAATAAAAGGGCAACACACAGGAGAGGAAAATCCACGTGCAAAACATGTATCTGACAAAGAGCTTAATAACTGGAATGTGCACAGGTCTCCTACAGCTCAGCAACAATAAAAGCAATAAATAAATAACATGATTAAAAAGGGGGAAAGGGCCTCCCGTTTAGGACTGGTGTTGGAGATCCAGGAATTATCCTCCTTCTCGTTAGTGCCAATAAAATCTCACCTGACCTCAAAGGAAAAAAAAAAAGCAAGGAAAGAACTGGAATAAACATTTTCCCAGAGAAGATGGCCAATCAACATTCAGAAATACACTCAGTATCACAAATCAGGAGGAGATAGAAGTGAAATGCACGATGTGATTCCATTTCATCACCACTAGGAAAGTTGTGAAATAAAAGAAACAGGAAAGAATAATTTTTAGCAAAGATGGGGAAAAATGGAAATTCTTGTGCACTATTAATGGGTATGTAAGATAGTGTAGGCACTCTATAAAAAATATGACCCCTCAGATAATTAAAAATATTGTTATATATGATCTAATAATTCTACTTGTGGCTATGTACACAAAAGAAATGAAAGAGGGGTCTGAAATTGATATTTGGAGAGCCATGCTCACAAAAAACTGGGAATATTCCCAAAGAATATTCCCCAAATAACCAAAGTATGGAACCAAGCTTTGTGCCCACTGCCAGATGAATGGTAAGAAAAATGTGGTCTATCCATCTAACGTAATACTAATCAGCCTAAAAAGGGTAAAAAGTTCAGACATAGTGTAACACATGTGAACCTCGAGGTCATTATATTGAGTGAAATAAGCCAGAGTCACACACACACACACACACACACACAGACACACACACAGCAAATATCACATGACTCACCTGTATGAGAGACCAAGAATAGTTAAATTGACAGACAGAAAATAGAGTGGTGGTTACCAGTGCTTGAGGGAGTTGATGGAGGATATATATTTTATTTTTTATGTTTTTTATTATTGCTAAATGTTCTGCACAAAACTGACAGGCATGTTTAAATTTTCAAACACTCAGACCATCCACCCACGGTTAGCCCCATCTCGCTTCCCTAAAATAATCTATTGATCGAAACCAATTCTCTTCTTCCAGTGTGGTTTTCTTGGCAGCCACATTCTTATTTTGAAGTGTTTTTACCTTCTTCCTTCCTAGATATGATGGTCTCTGCTCCTTTTTTCACTGAAATCAATGCTTTCTTTGGCTCAAACATCCTTCCCAGGAAGTTTCCTGGCAACCACGACTGATAGTCATTTTAAACTTCTCTGAGTGGCCACCTGAACACTTACTCTGGCCTTTGGGTCGTACAGTGGGGTGTGGGCCTTATGAGCTACCAGTACCAGACAGAAATGATAAAGTAAGCTCAGGCTAGGCAGAGTCACGTGACAGGTGAGTGTTGGTGGAAAACCCTGAGTTGGATAGATTATAGTTACATGCAGAGTGAATTTTCACAACCGAAGACACAATCGTGAATGAGAGGAGCAGAAGAGTCAAAGTTTTGGGAAAGCCTCGAGAACAATGAGAAGAAGTCAGGTGAACCAATAGCACAACTTTGCAAATGAGCTCCAGCCGCTGAGCTGGGACTAGTGTCACTCTCAGGTCACAGGGGCAGCAGTGGCCAAGAAGATGAACCGGGGACCCCTCAGATGTGGTGTCCAACTCCAGTCACACCCCTTTTTGATCTGTGTGGTTTTGGACAAATGAAATGAAGTTGTAGAGCCTTTTGCTATTTAATTCGTACAGAGGAATACTAAAACCAAGGTATAGGGTTATTGTGATTATTAGATAAAGTTAAATAATTAATGTAGATAAACCTTCCAGCAGATGCTCAGTAATGGTACCTAGTAAGTCTTCCCTTTGGCTAGGCTGATTGCTCTGTAACTGTGAAACAAACACTATATTTTGTTAAGAGAAAGATAATACAATGGGCTGGGCGTGTAGCACATCAGAAGAGTGTTTGCCTAGTATGTGCGAGGCCTTAGATTGAAGCTCCACACAAAAACCAAGCTAGTATTATTCACTGTGTAAAATGTCAGCCCATAACTTAAACATAAAGGAAATACTGCTTTTCTCCATTTTGCTTTTCTCTCTCTCTCTCTCTCTCTCTCTCTCTCTCTCTCTCTCTCTCTCTCTCTCCTCTCTCTTCTCTATCTTCTTTCTCTCTCTCTCTCTCTTGTTTTTGTTGGGGATTGATCACAGGGTCCTGTTTATGCTAGGCAAACACTCTACTACTGATTTACATTCTTAGATCTTTCTATTTTGAGATGGGGTCTCCCTAAGTTGCCCATGGTGGCCCTGAAATTGGAATCTTCATGTCTCAGGCCCCAGAGCAGTTGAGATTACCAATATGCGCCTCTATGTCTGGCTCTTTCTGCTGAATTTTGACTTGATCTGAACTCTTAGGAGATTCTCCCTCAGTGCCTCTTGGGGTTCCTCACCCCTTTCAATTTTGCACTGAGTTGTGGTATAAGGTTCTAGAAGAATTCATCCACTATTCCTCATCTCTGTCTACACCAAATCCCACTGTGATTCCTTCAGATATTTGCTACATTTGGAATTCAGGGATCTTTGGTCAGTCTAGAATACTAGGTCTACATTCACATGGAGGCTGAAGGAAGTAAGGAAGTAAAGAAAAAAGACATTCACTCATCTAAGTTTGCTTGTTAGGCCATAAATTAACAGGAGAAGAAACTCTTGAACTTCAGGCAAAAATTAAAATCTCTGGATACAAAGAGAATGGAAAAGGAGAGATAGAATAAAACTATGTAAAAACCTAAAGCCCAAACTACTATAGAGTTTTTCATTTGCATTTTTCTTCCCTGTAGTAGAAGAGTCACACAGTGTTTAAAGGGTATTTCCAGTTGACTCAGAAAAAGAGAGTTACAGCTCATGCTAAGCAGGAGGAACATGCTAGGTGACTTCATGTTTTGGCCCTATTCTACTGTTGGTATGTCATTTTAAAACTTTATCCTGGACCCAGGTTTCTTCTTCTAGGAAACATTGGTATCCTAACAACAAACTCTTAAACATATATTTCAATTCCAAAATTCATTTGAGAATTATATGAACTTTAAGAAGTTGCTTTCACACCATGGGCTTTGCCATAGTTTTTAGAGCCACAGTTCCGCAAGGAATAGAATTCAGAGGCCAGCCTTGCTGTCCGCGCAGGGGTTGCTATTTCTTGACTTTGCCTCTTTTACAGCAGGGATGACTTCAATTTTGATTCACAGTAACTGGCTGGCAACTCTTACTGTTCATTACTACTAGAGTTTAAGACCTTTAACGAACTGATTCAGCTACCTCCCCTTTGCCTTGCATTTCCCCTCCTCCCTCCCTCATTTATTTCCCTTGGGCCCAGTAAACAACAGCAATCATCTTACAAACGAATGGAAATGACCAGCTTTAAAGGACTGAACTTTTCCTCTGAAGACTTTCCCTGGAAAGATGTTTCTGTGGGCCAATTTCTAACAGACTGAAACTGCTTTTGTCCTAAAATACTTGCTCTGATTTTTCACTATTATGCTTTACTCGTTTGAAGCATTTTCTGTTTAAAAGTCGCCACCGTCTTTTCAAGTAGCTGTTGATGTCATTTTCAAGATTGAGAACTCATGGTTAAGAGGGTTTGAGGGGTCTATTGAATGAAGATCTTTAACTATTAAGGAGCAAAGCAGGATACAATTCTAAGTTTTCCAGATTCCAACACCCACCTCCATGTAGAAGAGAACTTTTCAAAATGTTTTACTTAGGGCTTGAAGCAACGGCTGCACAATCGAAGAGGCAAATTGATTCATAGATACATATGGGATAATAATAACACCAATGGCAAATTTGGAAACAATGGCCCTCCCCAAATGCAGAGTGAGTAGGGTATGGTTTGTAGCAATTATTTCATGACATAGCATACAGTATTCCCATGTGTTTAAATGATATCCATAGTGTTCGAATAAAATTTTCTTTATTAGGCTTTATATTTTAGTGAGTGAAAATTTCATTTAAAAATCCATTGCCTAGCAGGGTATGGTGGCTTGTGCCTGTAATCCTAGCACTCAGGAGGCTGAGGCAGGAGGAAAGCTCCAGGCCAACCCGAGCTATAAAGGTAGTTCAAGGCCAGCCTGAACTATATAGTGAGACCTTGTCTCAAAACAAACAAACAAACAAACAAACAAACAAACAAACTCCATGGTCAATATCCTTATTGTACTTTATATAAATTATAATTTCAGTGAAAAATATCTCCAAAGTAATAAACTGGTAAAGGAGTAAGTGTTAGGATTATTGCAAACTATTTCTGAAGAAGATTGAAGTCTGACAAATCCCACTTCTGGGATCTGTCACTTCTGAGATCATTTGTGGGTAAATGAGTATGAACATATGTATGTGTTCATGTATGTATACATGTACAAAGATAAAGCTATAAACAAATTGGTGGTTAGTTTCACAGATGTGTTTTCATTTCCTGCATAGTAGTTTGAAAACTGAATTAGTTGCACTGAGAAAGCTGCTAATTATAAAAACAAAGCAAAAAACAAAAAAACAACAGCAACCAAAAACCCTGGAGATTTCTGCAAGCTCTTAAAAATGGGAAAACATGGCAACGTGAGGCCTGTGAGGTCTCCCTGGGAAACGTGGCTGAAGTTGAGAGAGTCCAGAGCAGCAAGTGGGGCCCAGATACTCCAAGGGCATTGCTCCCCGCGTGGGTGTCTATTACCTGCCTGGCTCCTGTGGCTATTTGGGCTTGAAGCCCTTGTTTTGAAGAAAACAAGGAGAGCCTTTTAAAGTGGTTAGTAGCTCATCTGCAGATGGTGACTCACAGTAAGGAGGAGCTAGAGGTGTCTCAGGCCAGCTGGACATCCCAGGGCAACGGGAGTGACTTGTCTCAGCTCTCAGGGACTCACTGCGGGGAGGGAGGCAAGGACAGTTTGACAAATCCTTAGACTGCTGAGGATTTCTTCTGGACTTTCACAGATGTGAAGAAGAGAACATTTCAAACTCCTATAGTCTTGCAGATAGCTTCTTACAGAAAGTGCGCAGTTTAACTTTCATTCACTTACCTATTGTTTCATTGATTTTTACCAGAAAAGAGGTTTTATGGTAACTTATAGAAACCCACTGAACGTGGACACCATGAGGTCCAGGAGTTTTAAATAATGGGTCAGTGTCATTCTTTTATATAAAATCCTTGACTTGGATTTTTTTCTTTTGTTCTCTTTCCTATCTTTACCTCTGGGAGAGAAGTTTCTGACAAAAATGTCCTCAGAACACGCTTGTTTATTAACACGAGGGGATATGTATATGTAAAAGTGCGTGCAAACCAGTAGGTTTGGCAAAGCTTTCAGAGGAGGTCCAGCAATTACCTTGGCAACCAGCTGAATAAAAACAGCAGGTCTGTTTCTGCACTCTGATAGATTATTTTGGTTTTCAATTACTACATTGCACGAATTAATTAGCTAGGCAATTTTGCAAGCTGGAAAACATTTCCTTCAAGGTGTTGTAGATATTCCTTGTTTATGTCTCTATTCCTATGTAGTTGTGAGGTGGATTAATTGTGGAAAGCTCAGCTCACTACGGTTCATTTTTCCTTTCTGACAGTTCTATCAACTTGCCTACAGCTTTGTAGTGGATGTCACCACTTCACAGGATTGTAACCCTGTGTCTGATCCACTCCTTTTGCCCCCAGGAGAGTATGTGTGTGAGAGAGGAGACACCAGATACCATGGAGAAATTAGCCTGGGGGAAGGTGAGCTGGAACGGTAATCAGTGGTACAAGGAAGAGCTCTGTTTCTTTCATAAAGTTCCTCAGCTTCTCTGCTGCTCTCTTCCCGAGTCTGGCGGTTGTTTGTGGTATGGTAGGAACTAGGTGAGCAGAAGTTTGGAAGTAGAAGCCAGTCTTTCTAGCAGATCATTGCTCTAATTCTGCCTAAGGAGCAATTTCTGACCATAGGTCATGACCCCAAACAGGAAGTGCCTCGGAGTTCCTGCA
This sequence comes from Hydrochoerus hydrochaeris, assembly GCA_004027455.1. NCBI lineage: Eukaryota > Metazoa > Chordata > Mammalia > Rodentia > Hydrochaeridae > Hydrochoerus > Hydrochoerus hydrochaeris. The sequence continues at coordinate 3,593 of PVLA01002901.1, read as the reverse complement.
GAAGAGGTATGTGGTTGAAGGGGTGGAGTGCAGCGCACAAATACCCAGCTGCCGACCTTTGATGTTTACAAGAGATGGAGAAAAGGTCACCTAAGGTCAAGGGTATATCTTTTTCCTCATGCCCAGGAGCAGAGTATTACCTTACACTAGGTGCTGAGTGACTTCAACTTTAGAACTATATTTGGCTTGGTGTTTTTATTTACTGCTGCCCAAACTCCCTCTAGGACTGTCATGAGCTTCAAAGAATTCCGTGCATGAAGGGCTTTCCACTTAACTTTAATGTCTGATGAGTTTTCTAGAGGAAAATGTAAAGCCAGAACTTTAAGTATTTTGTTTCTGAGGTATGACTAATACTGGAGTATAAATCGCAGTCTGAGTAGAATGGTAGAAAAACTCTAACACAGAGGTGAAAGGTATTGAAGAGGTCACATCCCAGCCCCCAAGAGGCTGAATCATTGCTACTTGAGAAAACCGCTGTTATTGGCTGATAGAGAATTACAGCAGCCGGGTGCAAGAGTCATTTCTGCACCTTTTCAGTGATCTATTAACACAGTCCAGTATGAAACAGCCGTCACACAAAGAAAACTGCTCTTTGCTGACCATCAGGAAATTTTAAACCCAAGACTGCAATGGTCCCCATGACTTTTGAACTGGACACCATCAGTTCCCTGCTTATCTAGGGACATCATAATTTTCCTCTGGTGACTAGTTTGGAAACATGAGAAAATGCTGTACACCATGATTCCCAGTAATTCAAGGAAATGTTGAGCAGTATAAATTATGTGTGTGCTAGGCAATCTGTTAAAGATCTGCTACCTACTGGTGAATGGGTGGGGAGGCAGGAGGGAAATTTTATGAGTCACAAGGTTTTAAGAACATTTGTCCTTATGTTTATAGTTGGAAATAAATTTTTGGTAAAATGCTCTAAAAAGAAAAAAGGAAACTCATTTCCTCATAGCATAAATCGAAATAGTAATAAAACCAAACCAAACAAACAATCTCTGCTGATCAGACTGGAAGATTAGAGATAGTCCTCCAAGGCAGAGGACTTGGCCTATCTATAGAAGGACTGGCTGGCTGGTTGATGCCCTATTTGACTTTAAACAAAGCTATGGCACTGTGTCATAGTGTTCATGAGGGAGTAGGGGAAAGTGTGACAAGAAACGGGGGACAGAGCAACAACACCTAATGTATTTACTGGTGTCACTGTGTTTTGCTGTGGTGTTTACAGAATCTGGTTTCTCTACAGTAAACATATGACTAGTGAGTTACTAGTGGAACTGCATCTCATAGGTTCACGCATCTAGTGTTCCCATCAAATGTGTGAGGCAGGAAGTGGTGGTGAACCCCATTCTGCAGATGGGAAAACTGAGACCAGTGAGGTTTAGTACCAGGCTCTGTGTCACACAGTTAGCAAGTAGAAGAGCCAAGATTTAAACTCAGGCAACAGCATGGCAGTGACTACACTTTTGTTTTGTGCTTTACCAAGTCTGATCTGAAATTCACCTTCATCAGTTTCTTAAAGTGCTTCTTAAAATTAAGTTTCTGGGGCTAGTATGCCCGAATCTCTGGGATTGAGGCCTACAATAGTTTTTTTTCTTTCTTGTCAGCCTTAATGTCTTGTATTTCTTTTTTGTCTGTAATTCCCCAGGCTGGAAAGTCCAGTTCAACACACAAGTGATGAGGGTGGGCATCCATGTCCTCGGTTCTTCCAACTTTTTTTTTTGGTAGTACTGGTGATTGAACTCAGGGACTCTGCCTGGAAATGTTCCGTCACTAAGAAACTTCCCCAGCTCCTTCAGATTATTACTATGATTATTATTTTAAATTTGGGCCAGGATCTTAAGTTGCCTAGGCTGGCCTTGAACTTGCAATCCTACCTCAGCCTCTCAAATAGATGAGATTTAAGATATCCACTATCATTTCCACTTCTCTAGATTGTGAAAGGAGAGGTTGAGTCAATTGTTGTTAATATATTGGTAATTCACTATTGAAAACTGTAGTTTAGTTCTAATCCTAACCAGGTCCATCAGGAGACACACAACAGAAACCCCAAGTATAGTTTTTTTGTTTTGTTTTTTGTTTATTTTTAGATTTTTTTATTTATAGAGGAAAAAAAAAACAGAAAAAAGGTATAAACATTACAGAATTTCAACAAAAGAAGATAAACAGTAAGAAATCACTAATTGATGCATCACATATTGTTCTTTTAGAAATAGTTTTTCAAGTCACAAAATTAAAGCACACAAAATGGACACTCAAGCAGTGAGAGTGCAAACAGATCTGTTCAACAATCCAATAAGAACCTAGAAATATGGTCATCAATCCCACACACCTAAATGTACATACAGCTGTATCTTTTATAGTGCTTCCTATTTCCTCTTTTTTTACAATAGCAATTATACATTTTTAAATGAAAATAGAAGAAAAAAAGCAAAACAGAAAAAAGGTAGCAACAATACAGAATTCTAAAAGAAAGAAAGAAAAAAAAGGAAAATGAGAAAAAGCCCCACTAATAAATCAGTAATTTATAAATTACATACTGTCATCCTGGATATAATTGTTCAAGTTACAAAGTTAAAGGGTACATAGTAAACATTCAAACAGTCAGACTACAAACAGCTCTGCTCAGAGATCCAACAAAGATTCAGCAAAATGGTCATCTATTTTACACACTCAAACTTGCAGTTATATCCCTTAGAGCACTTTCTTTTCCTCTCTTTTTTACAATAGCAATTACACATTTTGGTTTTATTACACTTGTAGTTCTTACTTACTTTTTACACTAGAGACACAATATGATATTTATAAATATGATTCTTGTTTATTTCACTAATGAGGATAGTCTCAAGTTGTCTCCATTTGCCTAAGACCTCAAGACCATCCTTTTTTATAGCCGAGTAATATTCCATTGTATAAAAATGCCACAACTTTTTCATCCACTCTGCAGTTGATGGGCATCCTGGTTGTTTCCAGGATTTAGCTATCATAAATTGTGTGGCCAAGAACATGGGTGCACATATATCACTGTGATATATGTGGGAAAATACCTAGGACGGGGATAGCTGGATTGAATGGGGCTTCCGATACTAGTCTTCTGAGAATTCTCCATATGGATTTCCATAATGGTTGCACCAGTCTACATTCCCACCAACGGTGGAGCAGTGTTCCTTTTTCCCCAGAGCCTCGCCAACATTTGTTATCAGTTGATTGCTTGACGGCAGCTATTCTTTCCGGAGTAAGGTGGAATCTCAGTGTTGTTTTATTTTGCATTTCTCGAATGACCAGTGATGGTGAACATTTCTTAATGTATTTAATTGCCATTTGTATATCTTTCTCTGAGAACTGTGTGTTCATCTCAGATGCCCATTTTTGGAGAGGGTCTTTCAATTTCGGGGGCTTGATGTTTTTCAATTCTTTATATGTTCTGGATACAAGTCCTTTTTCTGAGGGGTTGCTGGCTAAAATTCTTTCCCACTCTGTTGGTTTTCTTTTCACTCTGTTGGTGATTTCTTTTGAAGTGCAGAAAATTTTCAATAATATGAGATCCCATTTGTTGATTCTTTGAAGTGTTTCCCATGCAGTTTGTGTTT